>JAMPIV010014713.1:0-130752 GCA_024509875.1 Oreohelix idahoensis | reverse complement strand
TTGTAGTTATCTAAATCATAGGAAATTAAATTTAAATTATTATTTTATTAAATTCAAATTCACATTAAAATGTTATTACTAAATCTTCAAACCTAACTTAACTGAAGTTTTTTTTGTTACAATTATATTTAAGTTTTTTTTATAATCATAAATCTAAATGTTTTATCACGCTACGCTAAAAACCGATAATGTTTATTGCTTTATCCATCAGTTGAAGAAGGAAAAACAATGCGCCAAACAAAAAGAGCAGAAGATAAACGTAGGACAAAACAATAGGAATCAGCGGAACAAGGAACAAAGAGCAAGGTGACAAGCAAAGGAAAAAAAGTGAACCGTAAAAGTTAAAATTTTCTAATATCCGCATGATGTTGTTTAGAATTGATCTCGCAATTGTTTATCTTGTTTTAAGTATGTCCGAAGTTTAATGCTATTTTAACCAAATTCTATTTATGACAGGACAAATGAGAGAAGGCGAAACATCGAGAAGCACATATGACGGCAAAGCAGCGGAAAATACACAAACCAAACACCAAAAAAAAACAAAGGAATATACCGGAGATAGACAAAAAAAGAAGCAAGAAGAAAAAAAAAGGGAATAAAAGACCCCTCATGAAATTTTATAATAAGAGAAAATGAAAAGATAAAATGACAAGATACAAAGAAAAATATAAACATGAGCCGAAGGAAAAGTCGACACAACAAAAAATTATATAAAACTGTGAGAGATGAAAGAGTATAATAGATCGAGAGATATAATAGTAAGATAAAGTAATATTAGTAATTATAGTAAGTTGAAGGCTAAAGAGCATATATAGAATAGTTGAGTAAATAGGAAATAGAGTAGATCAGATTTTCAAGCAGAAGTAAAAGCAAAGATGAAAAAGTAGAAAGAGAAAGAAATAGGGCTAAAATTTAGCAAAGAATCACTTCTCGAGCAGATAAGATAAGTCTTTAGAGCAAAGTTAACAGAAGTAAGAGAAGTGGAATGAGTCTATATGAGACCAGTAGCAGATATGTAAGGGGTGTGGATACAGGACGAAAAATGTAGGTAGAGTAACGAAATGAGTTTGGAAGGTGGGTGTAAGAAGCAAAGATATTAATTAGGTCGAGTAGTGAATAGAGTATGTAGAAGTTTTGAATAATAAGGTAACAATTAGACAAATTAGTAGAGTAGATGTTAGATTAAGTAGTTTTAAAGTAGTAATTAGATGTAACCGTGAAGTTTCATAACCAGAATAATTAACTATCAAAGTAAGTTTTAGCCTAAATACCCGACATAGTGTCAACGTATTCCATAAACAATTACAGAAGTAACGTAGTCAACTAAGGTGAGTTCAGGTTAAGATGTGAATAAAAGTGATTAATGTAAATAAGTAAATAAAAAGGTTAAACTCATAGGAGTTGGTAAGGGTATTCAGCCAAACAAGAATAATAGTTTCAGCTTAAGTTAGTTAATTGTTAAGTATCAGCACTAAATTTTAAGTGTAATATCAGATTCGGGTATTATAGTGGAAAAATGAGGGTAGGAATAGTTAATTATGTTATAATAAGGTCATTAGCATATTATAGAAAAGCGCAAATAGAAGGTAACAGAGTTAAGTGGTGTAGTTTTCGAAGGTTTAGACTAAATAAAAAAGAGTGTAGTAGCCATATAGGGATAGATTGAGTCTATCGTCTATTTCTATGTAGATAATTAGTCTTGAAAGTTTTAGTCTAAGATGTAAGTGGGTAGAGTAGTAGTAATAAAGGTTTTAAAAACGTATGGGGTCTAGGTTAGGAAAAAAAGAAAAGTCACATAATAAAGAATTAACTAAATATCGAATAATAAGTATAACTAGCGTAAGTAGAGTTAAAGTATCGCAAGTAATTGTTAGATATTGTTAAGTTAAATAGATAAATCGAAGAGTTATAAGTTATCGTGTAGAGTATTTCGTTAAATGAGGGGTAAGAAATGGCAATATTGAATTACTCATAAAAAAAGTCTTATTGTTCAAATTCTGTGATGCCATACAGAAAGTTTATAAGATTTATTTTGAAGGGGCGCATGGTTTAGTTCCTTATAGATTGATATGTTTTAGGAAAGTTATTGGTGATTTATTGTCCGTCAAAGGGATTAGAGACATAACGCATCCGCACAATGTTCAGTGCCAGGAATATGTTCCAATGGAGAATTCTAAATGGCTAGGTTGGATGATTTGTATAGCTTGGGGAGGTTTCTGGGCCTTTTATTGTTTGATCCGACGCAAGGATGCATACTAGTCAACGTTGGTCCGTCTGTATGGTGTAGTGGCAAGCAACCTCACGCAGGAACTTTTTCGAGATTTAGTTATTTGCCCATACGTACGATAACAGTTCCATGTCAAAAAACTGTATGAAGCACTTCTTTTGTTTCTGCAGGCTTATTAGCTTTCTTGAAATGGTATATAGGTAGGATGATAGAATGCCAATCATTGGTTCTGGAGCAGGACATGGACACCTCAAATGCCGAAGTTACTATCAAATGTTCGTAATAAACAATCATTTGGAAGCAAACGGGAAAGTTCTATAAAAATTTTGGTTCATGCGGAGATACACTAAAATTTATTCATTAATTTAGTTGAACGTTTCATTGCATTGTACCAGTCCGCTGACACCTTCACGGTCATGTCTTTTTTTTAACAATGAAGACAATTCCAGCGTCGATGAAGCATGACAAGTTTGGTTTTGAATCTTACAGTTAAAATTGTATAGTTCCTAACAAACTCCTTGTACCTTTTTCTTCGTCTGAGAGGCAACTGCTAGTGTTTTATAATTTTATGGGAGACTTGTACAAGGTAACGTTCGGGAAATATCCCGGACCCATTGATAGGTCCACCAAAGAAGGTTATCTCATTTACACGCGGGATTTGCACCTTTGTAGGTTTAGCATGTTAAAGCGATTTTTAATGATAATTCCTTAGAGTGGTCCTCCGAAAAACATATTCCTAAGTACCCGATTGGCAATGGTTTTTAGGTTTTTTTTCCTCTCCAACAGACGAAACTAAACAAGCATATGTCGTCATAATATATGTAATAACGTCTGGTCTACCTGATAAAATTTGTCGCATCAGGCGAATGAAGGTAGCTGGCGCATTAACAAGCCCAAAAGGCATCACATTCCACTGGTATAGACCTTGTGGAGTGGAAAAAATGCGGTGTAGTAACTTAGCACAAACCCTTCGGTCAGTGAGTAAGTCTGCCAATTCGGCTCTGTCATACCTTTAGTTTTTTTTAAGTCTATCTTACTAAATATAGTTGCGTTGGATAGACGCGTTGGCTAGTAAGTCGTCCGATAAGGTGGATGTGGGTTCGCTGTCAACTATAGTACATAGCATTTAATTTTCTATAATCAACACATAGTCTGATGTTATTGTCCTTCTTCCGGACAATCACTAATGGAGAAGAGAATGGCGAATTACTAGTCTCAATGATTCCCAGAGACAACATCTGGTCAAGTTCCTTAGTAGTTTTAGCAAGGAAATGTAAAGGAACAGAATAGGGATGTACACGAATAGGTGTATCATCATTGAGAGTAATGTCATGACTGATAGCCGATGTGCGACCCGGGACGTCGGTCAATACATCTGGATAAGATTGTAATAGATTAGCAATCTGTAGACGCTGTTGCGGTGTAACCGTTGAAGAGATGGTTACATCCCGCCAAGATTCAGTAGGTTGAACTACTGGTACCGGTAACGGTAACTGTACCTCAGGAAAAGAAGATTCTTCTTCCTGGATGACAGATAAGTTAGAATAATAACAAGTAGATACTGTGTTGTCATCTAGTTCATGAAAAATTGACTGTAAGTGTTCAGGACGTGTATGAAATTGCTTGAGCATGTTAATATGAAATATCTTTTTGTGTCCCTTGATATCTAAGACGTATAAGAATAAATGACCAATAAAGAAAAGAAATGATGACTGACTAGAGCTGAGTCATCAAGAAATAAGACAAAAGTCCCCAGGTGAGAGGCGTTAACACCATTATCTGCGTGGCGCAGAATCAGGTACTAATTGTAACTTTAGATAACGGTGATGAAAAAAAACACACATTATCACGCTCGATTACCCAACGAGCGTCTCGTATTGTTACGAAATGTAACCATCGCCTGTCTATTCTGCCATTGCATGATGGCAGAAGAACCGAACAAACTTAACGTTTGCTGTATAATCAAAAAAAAATCTAAGCGCCTGCCAGGTAGTATCCTGCGGCATATCTCGCAATAACACTGTGCAAGCATACGCACTTTTCCCAATATATGTAGTAACATTGTCACGAAATAGTGGACAATGATGATATGTATTCTTTGTCAATGAATTAACCTTCCCTTTCCACACCGACATTGTCTTTCTGTTGGATGTCGTATCATCCTGACTGGACTGAGGATGATACCTATCATCACCAAAGGTATTAAATTTACTACATGTCGTAGACATGTCCCGTTTGCTGGGCAAAGTAAAAACTTTTTCATCATAATTATTTGTGTTAACTTTATGTTTCCTTTTAAGTCCAGCATTATTATTTAACCTATTATTCTTCTTCATAATGTTTTTGTCAAACGTTTGACAACGTCAACAGTTTTATTAGGATCAGTTATAATCCTTAGTATGTTGTCCAATAGATCTATCATCTTCATCAATTTCCAGGATAGTACTGAGAGTGAAGTTGGAAACTGCTGTGCCACATGTATTTATGTTGTTGGCACGAAGTGTAGCCATATCAACAACAGCGTTAGCGTTGCTAAAAGAATGCAAATTTTTTTTCTCCCAATCATTAATTTCTTTAGGAGTGCAATCTTTACTGCCGTGTATACGACCAACCATCAGATCAGCTATAGGCTTTTTTAGCATACATACTTTTACGTTCCCTGTGAAAAAAAGGTGTGTTAACATGAATAATAGCTGTGGGGTAAAACTCAATAGTTCCCCCCAAAAGTCATGCAACGGACATATTCCCCCGTTGCACAGCTAGGATGTACCAGCGACTGTCGTACACCAATCGTTGTGGATCCTGAATCCCTCAGCACTGAGACGACGGATCCATTAACTAATCCCTGTTAAAAATTAGTAGGCCTGTTCCATCGTTGACTGCAAGACCTACCTCTGGTGTAATATGTCCGCAGTTAAGCACTGTTTCTTTCGCCTTCTGAAAAATAAGATTGCATTGTTGGCAACTATTTGCCACATTATAATTAATAGCAAAACATGCAGCAGAAGACTGTGTTGTATTATTGTCAAGTGGGACCTGAGCTATAGGGGTAGTATTATTTGTAACTGCCGCCCCTGTATTATGGTTGTACTGAGATGATCCCCGAGAATGAGATCGATTCCGAGTATAATTGTTAGAATTATCTCGTCGTCCTCTATAGTAACTATTATCTCGATGTCTCGAGCCATGATTATTACCATTCCAGTTATTATTATTATTGGGAGTATGTGATCGATTATAATTAGTGTTATGTTGACCATTGTGGTAGTTTGTTTGAGGTGAATAATTTCTATCTCGTGATCTACCTCTGTTGAACTCATTTTTATTGTTGAAATCATTATTATGTCCCTTCTGAAAGTTAACCCTCTATTGGGCCTTGTTGCCATTTGGCAACATACCGTTTAAAGTCATCTATTTCACTATCCGGCGTTCAAATTAATAATTTTTTTGTTTTATTGTGTTCTAGAAACATTCCCAATTTTAAATTACCGGGTAACTCATTTGTCGGAGAAATACTTTTTTTCACGCACTCTTTTGTCAAGGCATGGTAGCTGGTTTGCAAGATCGAATTGAGAGGTGAGTTTACTTCACATTATTTTTTAAAATTCCTTATGAAAACGGTGTATAAAAAATATGTTGAGTAACTTAAACCACTTATCTTTGTAACAAATGCTTTAATAGTTGTAAATAAATAAAATAAGTTACTCTTATTTTACATTTTAGGTATGTTGTTGCCAAATGGCAACAAAAGTCGATTAAGGAATAAAAACCACTTCATGTTGCCAATTGGCAACAGTTGCTTTTTACCTAATAAATGATATTTAATGTTGTATTTCTCTGTAATCAACAACATTAGTATTTTATTCTCATTATAATTGATTAAACTTCATCATTTAAAAAAAAGTTGTTATTTGCAATTTTATGTATCCTAAAAAAGGTCAATGTAAATAGTAGAATTACCAGTATAAATTACTAATAATATTGTAAATGAATAAAACATATTTACTTCATCTAGACTTGACTTTTAGAACTAAACTACACATGATAACCACAAAAAATTGCCAGTAATCACAAAACATAATGTATCATCAGATGAGATTAAACAATTTTGTGATGAAAAACTTTTGAATTACAAAATGTATATGTTGTCATTTTTTTTTAATTTTTTTTTTACAGTTAAACACAATGGATCCTCAAAAGTTTTACAGCCAAAAGACTACAATCTATAGACCAATACCTGAGGCTTCTAGCGATAGTGAGCTGTCAGACAGTGAGGCTGAAAGACATCCTGGATAACACGTGGCAACCCGGCCCTTCCTCGGACACAACCGATTCAGGTTTGTTGAATTTAATTGATGTTTTTTTTTAATGTGGCCACTTTATTTCAGCCTGCAGTTGTAGCCTTGTCCATCAGTGTACAACCTATGTACAGTTTCAGCCTAGTCCATCAGGTACTAAATATCGGCTGACGGAGACTTACTTGTGGAACGCTTTATACCATAATGTGGATTAGAATAATTTTTATCATTATTACTATTATCAGAATAATAACATGTACACCAGTATACCAATAAATGATTGTTTATGTTGCCAGATAATTAATATCTTTGTTTTCTTTTTTTTTCAGAATCATCTGCATCAGAGCTGGAGGACACAGATGTAACCTTTGATCGTCGTCGGATGCTATGGAGACACCGTGAAGCCTCAGATGTATCTTCTGAAGCTCCGCCCTTCTCTGGTGATTCGGCACACACGTATCAGTTACCTCAGAACCAATAGAATACTTCCGCAGATTCATTGATGATGATACAATGGCACATATGGTCACTGAATCAAACAAGTACAGCATCCAGAAAAACATCATGAAGCCTCTCAGATTGAGCCAGCCAGAACTGGAACAGTTTTTTGGAATTGCGTTTATGATGAGTATTGTTAGAATGCCCAGTTGTAAATTGTACTGGGACTCTACAACGCGCTATGGACTTGTTGCTGATACTATGACGAACAAGAGGTTTAAAGAAATCAAAAGTAACATTCACTGCAATGACAACAACAAGCAGCAAGACAATGAAGGCGACAAATTGTTCAAATTAAGACCTTTAGTTGACACTCTGAAAGTGAAATTCAATTCAATCAAACCAGCAGAAAGGCTGAGCATTGATGAGCAAGTTATCCCATTCAAAGGTCAATCATCTCTGCGTCAGTACAACCCAAAGAAACCCAAAAAAGTGGGGCTATAAAGTCTTCGTTTGTTCAAGCATTTCTGGTTTGATTCATGATTTTGAAATTTACACTGGAAAAATTGACGTGTGTCCTGGCCAACCTGATTTAGGAGCATCAGCTAATATCGTGCTGAGACTTCTTCAACGTATCCCTAAAAATGTGTGGCATAAAGTATATTTTTGACAACTGGTTTAATTCGCCAGCATTGCAGGCATGCCTCTGGAAACAAGGCATTGCATGTCTTGGCACTGTCCGCGCAAACCGGCTGAAAGGGTGTAATCTGTGTTCCGATAAGGAACTGAAAACGAAAGGAAGAGGGTCATCTGTTGTTTGTACTGCAGCAACAAACGGAGCCACATTGAAAGCTATCAAATGGTATGACAATAAAGCAGTCACACTGCTAAGCACCTATGCAGCAGTTGAACCAGAATGTGTAGTCAGAAGATGGGACAGAAAAGCCAAGAAGGAAATACACATTTCTTGCCCTGCAGCTGTGAAAGAATATAACATGTTCATGGGAGGGGTAGATTTGCTGGACTCCTTGCTGGCACTCTATCGTATACCTATTAGATCCAAGAAATGGTACCACAGAATATTGTTTCATTTCCTGGATGTTTCTGTGGTGCAAGCTTGGGTAAACTTATTGTTCAGATGTGTGTAAGGATGGTATGGAAAAAAAGGACAGACTACCATTAGTTGATTTCAAGTTGCAGATTGCTTTGTGTCTCCTAAAAGCAGGAAAAAGTGAAAATAATAAAAGGGGAAGGCCATCAGGAAGCACTGAGACACAGCTGGTGGCTAAAAAGAAGAGAGGGCAAACAGCAAATGTACCTCCTTTTCATGTCAGAACTGACAATGTTGGCCACAGCCCCAATTCCGTCACCAACAAAGGGAGATGCAAACTTCCTGGATGCAAGGGGTGCTCCAGAACTGTCTGTGAGAAGTGTAACCTACACTTGTGCCTCAATAAACATTCAAACTGTTTCAAAGTATTTCATGAAACATGAGTGTGGAGCTGTGATTGAGTCACGAGACAGAAGATTTTTTTTTTTCAGTAACTATATGTTTCATTGTATGTGTGGCATTTTCTGTATAAATTACACTTAACTTCATGAAGTTTCACAAATTTTGTTGTCTGCTATTTACTGTTTAAATATTAAATGTAGGTAGGGAGTAAAAAAAGGTGAAATAGATGTTGTTAGACATAAAAACATAGTTAAAAGATATATGTTGCCAAATGGCAACAATAAATGTTCCCAACCTTAATGGTGATTTGTTGCCAATTGGCAACATACGCATAAAACACTAACTAAACATTTTTTTGCCCAAAATTAACCTTCACACCACTTTTCAGACATGGGACAGCCACAAAAACCACTCCAAGAATTTTTTTTCCAACTATTTCATAAATGGCCCAATAGAGGGTTAACATTGTGATTTCTTTGGAACCTGCTTCTGTCTACACTGTGATGTCTTTGTTTGTTATTATGATTATAGGCCATATTAGACGCCACAGGTAGAGGTTCTCTTAATGAGGAGTTAGAAATGGTTGCATTCGGATGTGCCGAACAGTAGTTTAAAGAAATTTTTTCTAACTCGTCCATAGTACCTGGTTTACGCTCCTGCAAATATGCAAAAAATGGCTGGCTAACCGAAGATAATATCTTATCCCGTAGTAGTAAATCAACTAATTTGTCGTATGATTTGTTGACTTCTGCCAGTTCAACCCATCTATTAAATGTATTGCGTATGTTCGCAATGAATCCTGCAAAATCTTTTGGAGATTCAGGTAAAATTCCCTTAAATTTCAACCTACAGTGTTCCTCGTCCAGGTGAAACCTTCGTAAAAGCAAGGACTTAATAGCACCGTAGTTATGTGCTATTGATGGGTCAGCATTTTGAGAAGCCGTCAGTGGTTCTCCAACCAAGAATTCATTTAACTTGAGTACCCATGACTCTTCAGGCAAATGGTTAGTTTTGCAAGTCTGTTCAAAACGTGACAGGAACGATGAAAGGTCGTCCACGTTCAAGTTGAGAGTGGGTAATTTAAAGTTATAGAAATGTTTAGTTTGGCTGGATGATGATCCATTTTGTGCGTTATTATTCTGGTTTGCATCAGCACTTTGTGCTTGTAATCTTGCTGTCTCCAATTTAATACGCGCCAATTCCATTTCTTGTTGTAAAATAATTTCCTCTCGTTTCAATTTATTCTCTTCTTCCTGTCTGGCGATTGCTCTTTGCTCTTCTCTTTCACGTTGAGCAATCTCTCTCAATCTATTTTCCTTGTCAATTTGCTTCATCTCACGTTCTGCTTCCTCTTTCTTTAATGCAGCCTTTTGTTCCTCTTCCTCTTTCTTTAATGCAGCTTTTTTCTCTGCTTCTTTTCTTTCATGTTTTTCCAGTTCTGACTCAGCAAACTGACGAAGTTCTTGAGATTTATAACCATATTCCCGACCAATTTTAACGAAATGGTCTATAGTAAGCATTTTGACTTTTATCTGGTAAGTAATTATTGATAATTACTGATTAAAATAGTCAATAGTAGCTTCAGAGTAATTATTATACTTACTCAACTTAGAAATATTCAATATAAATAATCACAATAGTACTGAACTCTAATGTCTAAGTTCAACCAATAGACAATATTTTGTAACAATATTGTATCTAAATAATACTATATCATAAATAGTTATGATATCTGTTAACTATTATGTAATTACTTCACACAATTAATCTTAATATCCAATAATGTTGGGTATGATTCCTAGTAATTATATTGTTCAATGTACTAAGTCACTCTCTTAGTACCAGAAAAGTATATTAAATAATATACAATGGGTCTATTACCTCAAAGGTAGACTATAAGATTATTTTATTTGGTCAATATATATATTATATTATTATGCCCTAGGCATCTCTTATAAATTGTAGTGCTACTTTCTTGGACTATCACTGCATAATTATGCAATGTCCCATATTAACCTTAAATATCAGAAAAAATTAATTAAATTAAATTACAAGTGTATTATTGCATATAATATCATATTATTAATGTAGTATTTAATATATATTATGAGGACAAACAAAACAATGATGCAACTAAAGGGTACAAACAATGTTAAGACGCAAACAAGACATTTTCACAATTAAAAATGAATTTATGAACTAAATAAAACAAGCGGAAGTGTCACAAGCCAAATGAAGGGTCAGGGTCTGACCCGAGGTCAACTTAATATTCAAAGTACACAAAAAAAATGACTGCAAAAAATGATGACATCACAGGACTCATAACGGACGAACATTTAACAATCATAAAATAAATTATAGTGAGAGTAGTCTGGACGAAATAGTTAACGAACATGATACAAAACTGAATAAAATTGTTAACTGAGTACGAATAAAATACACCAGTTATCTACGGAACGGTACAGCTAATACAAATCGTCAAACGACAGCAGATTTGGACAGATAGTCCAATGGCAAACCTCAATGGGGCTTCCAAAAGTGCAATCGTTTAACTGCCCTAAGAAACGACCGAAATCAATTCAGGCATCGTGAGAGCCACAGAATCTAATTTCGGTTCATCCTCCCTACCTCCCACGAATTAACAACACATTAAGACAACAAAAAGTACATTAAACATAGGTAAAAACATGCCGATGTAGGCAGAGGGCATGGACTCAGTTAGCACTATTTGCAATAACAACAGTTAAACACCTAGACTTATCTTTTCCGTTGCTTAGATCAGTGCTAGAGGTCGTCAACAGCTAGGCCTGTGCCTTTGACTGTCTGCTCCTGATGGGCAGGCAACGGTAGTCCATCTTGTGCATCTTGATCAATTTGAAGCGAACTAGAGAGGCGTTGAAAAGATGTCTTCTTCACTGCGACAATGCAACAGTGACGTCATGTTGCTATTCATGATCACGTGCGTCACGTCAGCTTCGTAATGGTCATGTGATCGAAACTTGATCGTAAATATTTCATTCGAAAGTCATGAAAAAATTTTTGGTTTTTGGTTGTTTTTCGTCCCCACATACCGGGCACCACTGTTACAAGGTGGTTTGCTCTGAACAATGTTCCATGTGATATGAATAAAACAATTATAAATTTCTGGCCATTGTTTTTTCTTTGATATGTTAGTTTTTTCATTCAGTGATAGTGCATCGTGCCTTCGATGGAAGATTAAGCGAATGCGGGGGTGGAAGATTCCGAACAATACTTGAACCTTGGAATACGATTGATTTGATAAGTCATTTCATTGAGTCCATACATTTAATTCACAGTTGTACACACAGGATGATCATTTCAAATAGGAACAGAACATAAGTCCATATAAGTCATGCATAAATTAATCAATAACGTAGACTGCTGGTTATGTGTCAATGTCTGTTTAAGGATACAATGCAGTATTGTCGTCAGAACATCACAGCTATATGCACGAGCAGATAGACATGGCTACCTGCCGACAGTGAGACTGCGAGTCTGAATATTTCATATGAATTTGACGATTATTCTCATCCTTCTGAGGATTCTAGTTAATTACTAACCTCCATAAATTTTCCTCTCATATAAAGTTCTAGGACTGACCCTGGTCCATCAAAAAATGCATATATATGGCTATATCATGCCATTGAATTGGAAGGTTAGAAAAAACGCAGCTATTCAGCTTGGCGGTCAAGTAACAAAGGGTAGCGTTTCTTAGTTAGCGACTGTGACCCAAACAACGCTATACACGTCATAATCGATCGTGTATGGAGCGTTCAATAATTGAAACATCTATCGCAATATATTAAATGCCTTAACCTTTACTATTGCACGTCTGATAACCTTTAGCAGACGGCGTTAATATCATATACCGTAACAATGGCTTTCTTTATTTCTTCCTTATTCAGTCTTTCACAATTAACATGTAACGCTGGATGGATCTCTGGGGGATTTCGTTGAGCGGGTCTGATGTGTTCTTCTTCGTTTGTTTTTATTGATTGCTAAGGATGTTTGCTTCAGTGTGTCCACATTTGACTTCTTCTTCTTCGATCCTTAACCGCCGACCGTCAAAGCAGTCAGTGGCCATCACGCCTAGTGGCGTCTTGTAGGGCAACAACAAATTGATTCCACTTTGCACGGTCGGTGGCCATCCTTCGTACAGTGCCCCAACTCTGGTTCATTCTTTGCATCTCAGCCTCCACAGTCCTCCGCCAAGTTGTTTTTGGTCGGCCTCTCTTTCGCTTTCCTTCAGGGGTCCAAAGCATAGCTGTTCTTGTGATGGCATCGGGGTCTCTTCTGAGGACATGACCAACCCAGCTCCAGCGTCTGCCAGCTATGATGGTATGCATGTCCTCTTGCTTGCTACGAGTAAGCAGATCTTGGTTGGTGATGGTATTCGGCCAAAAGATTCGGTGAATTTTTCTTAGGCATGTTGTGTGAAAAGAGGACAATTTTGACATTTCCTTCTCTGTGACTCTCCAGCATTCCGCACCATAGAGAAGCACAGAAAGCACGCAACTCTGGTATAATCTTAATTTTGTGCTTGTGCTGTATTGGGAGGACTTCCAGATGTTATTTAGGCTAAAGAAGGCTGTTCTTGCCTTATTCATTCTGATATTGATGTCTTTGCCTGCCCCACCGTCTGGTGTTACTATGCTTCCTAGGTATGTGAAGGTATCTGTCTGTACCAATTGCTTATTCCTTACTGATATGGGCTCAGGGTTGCTCACATTGAGCGTCATGACCTCAGACTTCTTTAAATTGATGTTCAAGCCCACCTGCTGGCTAAATTTATTAAGTCTATCCGTTTTTTCCTGGATGTGTTGATGTGAATGTGCCAGCAGTGCAATGTCATCTGCATATTCCAGATCTTCCAATGTTGAAAATGTAGTCCATCTTATTCCTCTTGGACTGCCCTCTGTTGTCTGGCGCATCACCCAGTCTATGACTGTTAAAAATAGAGTGGTTGATAAGGGGCATCCCTGTCGTACTCCTGTCTTCACCTCGAAGGTTAGGTTGCTCTGCCCAACACTACACGTACAGTTGGCATAGAGGCTTTTTATGATTGACACTATGCTGCTTGGAATTCCATAAGCCCTCAGTATTTTCCATAAACTGTCCCTATGTATGCTGTCAAAAGCCTTTTCAAAATGAACAAAATTTATGTAAAGCTGTCTTTGCCATTCTGAGCACTGCTCTATAATGTTCCTGAGAGTGAATATATGGTCTACACATCTTCTGTTCTTTCTAAATCCTGCTTGTTCTTTCCTCAGTTTGTAGTCTACTGCCTTTGAAATTCTTTGTATAATTATCCTGCCTCACATTTGACTTGGTACGGAAAAATTACCTCGACTTATGAAAAAATTCTAGTTAACAGAAATCGACATAACCATACATTTTTAACAAAGGCAAATGAGACAATCGGCCGGGACCTGCAGAACTGCTTCTAGTTTAACAAGAATCGACGTAAACGATTTCGAGTGAAGTGAGCTGCGTTTTATTCAGGTCTTTTCAGAGCTTAATATTTATCAGTACTGCAAGTGATAGCAGTCCTGGTCAGAGTTTCATCATGATAGCGAATATGTAACAGTGAGTGTAGACAGAACTTATAGTCAGCACTACTTCACATCTCAACCCAATGTAACATGTACCCTCCTTCCTTCACTGTATTTTATGACAGTAGTGTTGCCTTGACATAGATTCCTATGGTTACCTTCCGCCTTCTACTGTCACAAAGAGAGAAGATGATGGGCAGTTTTAACATCATGTACAGAAAAACGTCAACAAAATAAACAGCATTAAGAATCAGAAGTTGTGAAGGGACCTGATCGACTACAGCAATCAAGATGGCGCTTAATAAAGATATCTTCCTACGTCTTTATTTAGTTTGAACGCAGTTGTCCTCGTTATTAACTTTATCAACCGTTCCAGATTTAAGGGACAGTGAAAATATTTGTTTGTTATTTATTGTTTTTGTTTCACTTTGTTTCCATGTCACGTGCCACTTTCAGTTATTAATCACGTGCATGGAACCAGAGGTTATAAATATATAAAGTAAAAAATAAAATGATATGTAATCAGTTTTAAAAATTAACGGCACACAGAAAACACGGGACGTTTCGGTTTTCACCCTTCGTCAGCCCCAGCTACAAACAGGTGACAATGACAAGAATAAGACAGGTCAAAGAAAAATACTACAAACACATATGAAGATGAGAAACACAGACAAAAGCAGCGATACAAGCAGAGGAAAAAGTAAACAATACAAGTAATGCGCGCCAAAAAGAACAATAATAACGTAAGAAAAACGCAAATCCAGAAACAAAGACATATCAAAACAAGAAATTAAATAATCAACGAAACGCAAAAGAAATTAACAAAACTTGTGAAACAAGTCCTAGTCACAGTAGCAAGATCCGTGGAATAAAACAGTGAAGATCGCTGTCGTCAATTAACACTACTTGAATTGACGTATAAGATAGCGGTTAAAAAAAAAAAAAAAAAAAAGACACAAAAAGGATACGAAAGGAAACAAAAACTATAAAAAAGATAGGTCGTGAAAACAACAACGGAAGAAAAAAAGAAGTCTGGAATAGAAGAGAGCCACTAGAATTCATGCCAAATGATTTTGGACATTTAAGCCATTGGGAGAGAGACAACATATTTTAAAAATGAGACGATTCTCTAAGGAAAAACGAATCCGGCCATCACCAACGCAAGAACGGAGGGCGGTAATATTAATATCAGAATTACCTGAATGGTCAGGTCCATTAAAATGAAGAGCCACCAGTGTAGATTGGCCATGATAAATTGTGGTGGGTTTTGATGTTAAAAAGAATGGTGTGCATATAGTTGTACTTGAGTGAGATCAACTGTGAAGGTCTCTGAGGTAAACAATGGACAGCTGTGTTACAGAGTACCTTCCTTGTTACCACCCTAAGATCTCACTCTAAGTTATATTCTTTATTGACTAGCGTGACTGAAAGCTACATAAAGTGTCTAGGGTATTGTAAGAGTGTTGTTAAAGAATCTCAATACAAAAACATATACAAACATATACTAATTACTATGATAAACTCAACTAACTCCAGCTGTTAAATTTTATATTCAAAATTTCTTTTGTTAAACTTTATTGGTCCTGAGCCTAAAGTTGTTTTGGTCAGGACTACAGTTCAATGAGAATCAATTTAGATGGATAGATATATTTACAAATATATATAAAGATATTTACATACAACAGACAATATGTCCATAGTACATTGTTAAAAATTTTCAAGTTGATGTTAATTACTCTATTTAACTACTGGTACTGGGAAGTATGTTGGGGATTATCATCATCCCAATGTTCTTTTGTTTCACTAGGATTGTTTATGTTAGTCTTTTGGAGGATCGTTTTTGTCTAAACAGGAGATTTTTCTTTATTCGTGATAAGTTGTCCCAGGCCAGATATTGCACTTATCTGGATCCTGGAATCACAGCAGTTGTAGTTGGTTTGGCCAAACACTTCAATCTCCTCTGGTCTTGAACTTCTTTAATACCAACAGGTACCAGAGACTCTTAGAATTCGTGCTGAATTTCTCTATCATCGAGTACTAGCACCAGACAAGTGCCAGCAGGAACCACTGTCAATGCAAGTTATGGTTCTGTCTTAATATCAAACTAATTCCTCCTAATTTACATGTAAACATATATTCAATACAAAAGAACATGGTCAGCTCTCTCTGACAACTCTGCTTCTCCACTTTAGTTTGATAGAACAAATTGTACCAGTTTTCTTTTCTCTTCCCTAATGGATGCTACGCCTCTGTCATTCCTGCAGTAATCTTTTCCATGCAATAAGATAGGTGTAATGTTCCTGTATGACCATCATATATATATATAGTCCTGTAGTTTTAAACTTCTTAGATAGTCCCTTATATGATGGAGCAACATCTAGGCTATGCCTAAGTCTGCCATGGAACCATTTAATTACAATCTTTTACATGGCCTTTTCTTTTTTCACACAACCCTTTTAAATTAAAAGTCAATAAAATCAATCTTACCACATATCAAGGAAATATAAACAAGTAACGATGAATTAGGCAATAGAATATGGCACACTTTCATCACTGCCTCTGTTCAGACTGCTTTCTGTTGTTATTTAGTTTAAAACAAAGCACAAGTCTGCTCATCGCTGCTTGTTCCTCAGAATGGTTAGAAAAAATGGCAGCGAGCATCCTACTATTTCGCTAAAGTAAAAGGCTTTGGCCAATGAGACCAAGCATCTCTTTCATTGAATGAAATTTATTTTTTTTTAAATTTTTTAAACCTCTATGTGTTACTATTACCAACTAGATTTGTATATTTAGGTTAGCCAATAATATTTCGGCTTCCTTCAAATTTCCTCCAATCCACTTCATCGTACTATCTTAGCTTTTCTTTCACCTAATTTTTTTCCAAAAAAATATGCTATCCAATCTAAGCAGACATGACTTGACCTGACAGTATCTCAGATTCTCTATGTATTATTACCAATATTTGATTATTTAATGGCCTATTTAGATAACTAACAACATATTCTTGGTCAGCAAGTCTTCAGGTACACGAATATATAATTTTTATGGGGCTAAGTGGCTTGGTTCAAAATTCTATCTTTTTTCTATGTTAGTTGTTTATTTTTAAACTACCTCCTGTTCAATTCTTTTTCCATGTACTTTCAAGCTAAATACGAGAGTCTCTCGTAATACACGAGAATTACGTCATTCGCAACAAGAGCTAAGCGTGTTTTCCTGACCGTAGTGTCCACATTTTCTAACGTTTACATCGTAATTTGAAAACCGCCTAAGGCAAGGCTAGCAAGTTAGTTTTATTTTTAGAAACAATGTGAGACGTGATTTGCGTTGGGTTATCTATCCGTTCTCCTCCCTTCCACAATGTATTTTAGGCAAATACTTCTTTTGAACTTGGAAAAGTGGTACGTTTGTCTCAAGGACGAATTTGAAAAATAGGGTACCCTTTTTGGTTCGGCCAATGCGTTATCAAATAATACGCTGCAGGCGTAGGCGACGACTACCATTTTCGCCGAAAATTTGTAGTACTATCCTATCTTTGACTTTATGCACTAGACTGTTATATGCTAATTTAGATATTGTATTTAGAAGTTCACCACATAAATGTCATTAAAGTGCTCACGTAACCTGTTTGCTAAACATCTGCCAGTTTCACCAACATAGATTATACCACACCTTTTACAGATGATAGCTAGTGGTTATATCATAACGTTTGTTGTTAAGTATAATATACTTCCCGATTACTATGCTGTATTTACTTTACTGTATTATTTTCACTTTAATTTGTGTTATTGTTGAGGTTGTTGTTGTTTAACTAGGGCTGCCGAGCTTCTCGCTCTTTTGCAGCCACTACCAAGTTGAAGACTCCTTGGTATTATCTACACTGTAGATCTATGCTTTTTTCTGTGGCTTTTCTGCCATTCCGAAACGTGCTGAGTTGAAGTCATGAGCTCCAGTTTCTCCAGCTTGGCTTGCATTTAAAGGATCGCCACATCTGGTCCCCAGCTAGGAGTAATGTGCATTCCCTGCCATCCAAGGGGGCTCTCCAACTATGCAGAGCTAAAATACTGTGCTCTGGGCTCTCCCACGGAATTGTCATGTCGTGCACAGAGCCACTTCTCAGCTCCCTCTGCCGATCATTGCGTCCATAGTGAGTTTTTCCTGCATGCAGCTAACCATGTAAAAGCCATAGTTACGTCAGTTACGGGCAGCATGTTATTCGGTTAAAAACATCTCATGTAAACCTACAGCCCACTGGAGGCACCATCACCAATATCCGAGTGCCGTACGCCCTGGCAATAATGTATTTCAATTTCCTACTATTTCTAATACACTGATTCAGCTGTGTTTCAGATTTGGTTAGTTTAACCAGAGATGTATCTGTCTTCCATTTCTTGTGTTTGAGATCAATTTACCCGTTATTACCAGTCTCTGTTTTTAAAAAAAAAATATATTTTCTTCTTTTGTCTAAAGGGCTTCGACTCTGAGCGTCTTACTGTGTTGATTAGTTAACTTATTTCTTATGTAGTTGGAAGATGAAAATGAACTTAAAATTTACCGACATACGGCAGAAACAACATCTGTGGGTTTTTAGTGTTCATCTATAACGTTGCTCTACATATGTTGTTACTACTGTATGTTACTACGGTCATCACTATCCAACCGTTAATTATGCTGTTTATCAAAATTCGTAACATTAATTTGCATATGTTGTAACATGCTACACCCACCACTATCCGATCCTGAATTATGCTGTTTATCAAAATTCGTAACTTTTATTGACATATTTTGTAACATGCTACGCCCACCACTATCCGATCCTGAATTATGCTGTTTATCAAAATTCGTAACTTTAATTTACAAATTTTGTTACATGCTACGGCCAGCACTATAAGACCCTGAATTATGCCGATTATCAAAAATTTCAAAAGAAAACCAAAAAACGTATGAAACGTTTGACTGTTTTTAATAATCACTGCTGTCATACACTTCTAAACTTAGCGGAAGATAAGGTCACGATATTTAATAAAGTGTTGCTCCGACAGTTTGGCCAAACTGTTATTGAGTCTTGCCATCTGTTCGTTTAAACACAATGGTAATTATCTGTTTCCATATTGTATTTATATTTATTTACTGCGCTGTTTACTTCATTTAATAGAATGCCAAAATTGAAAGACACGCTAATTTCAATGTTTATTTTACTCTCATAATTGACTAGTTTAACGTTCTTGCTTCTGCTTGCTTTAGATCAGCGTGGTCCAACTGCAATCCCGCGGGCCAAATGTGGCCCGCGTAAAACTGTTTTGTGACCCACGCTCATACAACAAATATCTCTTGAATTATATGGTATAATTCTTCTTCCTCGTTCATCCTGAAAAGGACGTTGGTTGCGTTGTGTCTGTTTACAGCGAAACTGCGATATCTGCGCCTTTCGGCTGACACATCCAACTTATGCACGGCATTTTTTTGGGGACCGGGTTTGCCTTCCCTCTTTGATCCCTACTCTCTCAGCCAGACTGCAGTGATGCAGCCTGTTTCCAGGACCACCACTTGGAGGTGGAGTAGGGTCTTGGTCAGCTCTGGTTCGCTGACCCTGACGCAAGCAGTCGAGCTATGGGTCGCTGACTGCATTCTCTGTTGCTGCGTCTTTGGGTCCCAGAGAAAATCCACAACCCCCAAATTTCCCATTAGGACGTAAGAATAAAACTAAAATTATTTCAACAGAAATTCGATGCTTATTGTCATTTTTAATTGTTTTGTTCATTTCGCACTCTTCGATTTTCATCCATTTGTCACTGAGCTTTTACTTTGATAATTTTTTTTTTTTTTTAATCATGA
The DNA here is from genome assembly GCA_024509875.1 of Oreohelix idahoensis. Lineage (NCBI taxonomy): Eukaryota > Metazoa > Mollusca > Gastropoda > Stylommatophora > Oreohelicidae > Oreohelix > Oreohelix idahoensis. Next base: position 110,931 of record JAMPIV010014713.1, on the reverse strand, counting down.
ATGGCCCGCGAACTTGAAATTTTTGATTTATGTGGCCCTCGGGGTCAAATTAGTGGGAACACCCCAATTTAGATTTAAAAAAAAAAGAGAGGTAAAAAGAAAGAAGAACGCATTTCTTTTGCTACACAGAAAATGGTGACGTCATTCTCATACTGTAAGACTTAGCACTCTTCATCATCATCTCCTTTTTCGCTTCTTGTGAAGCACTTCATATTGTTCCCTTGAGGAAAGGAAAGGATTGGGAATATGGTGTTAGGCTCATATTTTCTCGACCATCGGCACACTAGGGGTGATGTGGTCGGCATCACGCCGGCCGCCTTAACCTTCCCAGAGTTGCTCTGGTACCCATATGGGGCTGGGTCGACCCAGGAGCCGTTTGCGGTCTAAAAAAAAATCCCACCTCATATGGGGATCGAACCATGGACCACTGAGCAAGGAAGCCAGAGCACTAACCACTATGCTACCGCGGCTCCCTTGACGAAGCCTAGACCAAATTACAAAACTCTTGTAGAAGTGATTTATCTAGCGATCTATTTTACATAATGAGATTGCCAACCCTCACTGCTGACATATATTTTAAAAGCAAGGAAACTGCATTATAAAAATGCATTTTGTAAAATAAAAATGTACAATTGTGGTTATGTAACTAACAGCAGTAGTAACAATTGGACATGTTTGGTGGTATCTTTAGTCACAAAACATGCTGTTACAGAGGACGTGGAATCACGTGATTATATAGATCATTCGCTAATTATAGACCATTCGTTATGTCCGCAGTTTTTCTACTCGAACTCGTTATGTTTCCCCTAGCTAGTAATTTTGTTTTTAATCTACAGTCGACCGCGAATAATGGAATCCGTGAATAGCAAGGCCAAATTATATTACTATGTAATCATGGATCGACTGACTATTGTTTGCTCCGTACAAACATATAGAAAACAGACAGAGACATTTTTTGCTAATATATGTAATGTTATGATGTATGTATATAAGCATTACCTCGTCATCTACACAAGCACACACATGTTTCAGAGAGCACTCAGTAAAAGCATGTTCAGTTCGTAGCCATGTTTATTTACAGAATATCGTACATGTGAAGATTCGCATATTATTACAATGTGTGGTTCGTATTATTAATGTATCATATTATATTACATCCCCCCTTTTTTGAAAAAAAAAATGTGTGCAAACATTTCCAACAAAATGTTTCATGTGAGAAAGGATAAGTATGTGTAATGCTCAGTGTGAGTATATATATGTTACTGTCTGTATCGGCTGGGAGGTGTCACTGTACGGCCAGAACGAGTGGTGTAAAGTGCTGGTGGTTCTGCGGAAGTCCCTGGTTTAGCTTGAGTTGGTTGTGATTTCGGCCTTGGCGCTTGTTGGTTTTGTGGGGCACCAAGGTCTGGAGTTACTGCATTGTCTGTTGAAAGCATGGGAATTCTCTGTTCTGTTGTATTCTGTGGGATTTCTCTTATGTCCACTCTGTTTCGCCTCAGGAGGTTGCTGCTGCTGTCTGGTCTTAAAGTATAGCTCCTGGGTTCAGGGTTTCTGGAAATGATTGTTGCTTTTGACCATGTGTCATTGTTGTGGTTGTAGGTAGTCACATGCTGACCAGGATATAATGGTGGTAAGTCTTTAGCACATTTGTCATAGTTGGATTTCTGAACTTGCTGACGATGCTGAAGTTGATCATATGTGCTGTCTCTATGTTGTGGACGGAAGTGGACCTTAGATGGTAGAAGGTCTTTATATCTTCTATCAAACATAAGTTCTGCTGGACTGTCGATCTTACTGTCTACTGGTGTTGTTCTCCATCTCAAGAGTGCTAGGTGTACATCCTCTGTTCTTGTTTTCTTCATGATTGATTTGATAGTTTGTATCTGTCTCTCAATGAAGCCATTAGATTTAGGATATCTAGGTGATGATGTTGTATGTTTGATCTTCCAGTCCTTTGTGAAATTTCTGTATGCTTGACCTGAGAAATGTGGACCGTTGTCTGATCTAATTTCATCTGGGATGCCAAACATGCTGCAATACTTCTTGTAATGTCTGCAATAACAGCTGATGGTGAGGGTTGTGGAAGTTTCTCAATGATGGGAAATTTGCTGTAGTAATCAGCAATAATAAGATAGTCATTATTGTCGATGGAGAAAATATCAGTTCCTATAATGCTCCAAGGGCTCAATGGTATGTCTGATGGTATGAGAGGTTCTTTGCACTGCCTATTGGCATGTTCTTGACAAATTGAACAGTTTTCACATAGTGTTTCTATGTCCTTGTTTATCTGTGGCCAGTAAACATCTTTCTTTGCTCTCAGTTGTGTCTTCACAATACCAAGGTGACTATTATGGAGCTGTTTAAGAATGATATCGCGTTGTGTTTCTGGTACAACAATGCGATCTCCTTTAAGGATCAGACCATCTTCGATGCTTAACTCATCCCTCATAGAGTAGTATGGACGGATGTGTGTTGGAACTTCTCTGATAGAGCTTGGCCATCCATGGTATATCAGTTCTTTGAGAGAGTTAAGGATAGGATCTCTCATCGTGTCTTCTCTGATGTGTTCAAGCCGATTGTCGCTAAACTTGACAAAATCATTTTTGATGTTTGGGGTAAGATCTGCTGTCTTGTTGGGGTTTGGTAGTCTGCTGAGAGCATCTGCAAGACCTATATCCTCTTTAATGTTGTTAATAGTTACCACACTCAGCTTTTCGCACATTGGTAAACCCAAAATTGCAGGTCCTTCAACATCTACCAAGTAAAATGTTGACGATGTCCATTCAGAGTCTCTGTATGAACATTCAAGTGTTACTGCTCCGAAACAGTCTATACTTGTTCCATTGTAAGCTCTTAGCTTTGTCCTGCCACTCCTACTTTTTACATCCCTTGTGGGAAATCTTTGCTCATCCACCTTGTCAGGCCTGATCTGTCTGAATATTCTTAAGGGTAGAGTGTTACCTTGGGCACCTGTGTCTATCTTGAACCGAATATATCTTTCTTTGTGCATTATAATTCCTGGTATTCGGAATTGTACCTTGCAGAAAGCCTGCGTTCTCTTTGGTTCATTACTGAAAGTTAGTATCTTCACAGTATCAAAACTGGAAGGATCACTTTCTTCACTGGAGTCAAGGTCCTCAGTCATCATAGAGTGTGTTTGTTTTGACGACTTTCTGCTGTGAAGCTTGTGTTGAGCACTGTCTTGTTTCCTCTTGAAACATAATTTTATCCAGTGGCCCCTCTTTCTGCTGTAATGACATGTAGAGTCTTTAGCTGGACAGTGGTTTTGTATGTGGTTTAGGCCACAACATTTACACATAGCACCTCTGCTTGTGTTGTGTTTTTCTTGTTGCTTCGAACGAGTTGCTTTGTTGTGTCTAGGTTTATAGCTTTTCACTGCATCCACCTGGGCTGCTAATGTACCTTGCTGAATTTGTTTAATGTTTAGTGCTTGTGCCTCGTGTTTCCTGCCTTCATCCAGAAGTTGTTGTAAAGTTAGTGTATCACTCTGGCTCAGTAGCCATTTCTGGAACTCTGGCATTGGTGTGCTAAGAAGGATCTGTTCAATAATTCGCTCTTTTTCTTCTTCTTTGTTAAATTTGCATACATTTGTTTTCTCCTTGATGCGAGTGAAGAAATCATCTAAACTTTCACCAGGTTTCTGTCGCAGGTGGTGAAGTTCTAATCTTGCCGCTCTAAAGTTCGTGTGCTTTATGATCAGACGCTTTTCAAATTCGTCCAATATGGCTACGGGGTCGGTCGCTGACTCAACAGGCATGGCGGTAGCAAAACTGTTGTAAATTTTCAAACCTTCATCGTCCAATGCTTCTAGGATATATGGAGTTAAGGTTTGTCCTTCCAGACCAGTGGTCTTGGAATATAGATCTATGCGTTGGCGCCATAACAAGAAAGCTTCACTCTTATCGTCTTGACCGGCGAATCTCATTTGCGGTGCGCTGCGGTAATGTTTAGCTGCCATTGTTGACCTCGATGACGAAAATTAGCCGAATAAACTGTACTCACGTGTTATCGTGCAGCTGTTTTGCGTCAGTCCGGTATCGACCGCTGCCACCATGTAATGTTATGATGTATGTATATAAGCATTACCTCGTCATCTACACAAGCACACACATGTTTCAGAGAGCACTCAGTAAAAGCATGTTCAGTTCGTAGCCATGTTTATTTACAGAATATCGTACATGTGAAGATTCGCATATTATTACAATGTGTGGTTCGTATTATTAATGTATCATATTATATTACAATATACACTAGTCGCAGGAAGAAAAATTAACATCAAATAACTTGCCCCATTGCAGCACAAAGGCAATACCAAATAACATTATTTACAGTTAACTTATAAGTTATTGAAAACTACACAAATTAATCGAAGATGTTAAAATACTGTCATTCTTTTTCCTTTACATTACGATTTTCTTTTCAATTCGCTCATTTTAAAGGACTCCCGCAGACACACACATACTTCTTCAAGTACATGTCTGGTGGGGTAGGCGATTACGTCTCTCCACTACTTCCTATATCCAGTGCTATATATTAATTCTTTTGAAGAATTATTTCCATGCCATGATGTCAAACTATCAAGTAATTTCTCTCTTAGCCGTCATCAATCTCTTTTTCTTGCAATCTTTCCTGCTGTAACGATATATCCCAGCTTTTGTTTTCTCATAACATGTCCAAAGTAAGTGGATTGATTCATTCTAACATGAAGACTAACGTTCTTTTACGCAATGGCCTCTGTCAGAACATTCTCATTACTCAATTTGGCGATTCATGGTATTTTTAATATTCTTCTGTAAAACCACACCTCTGTAGTCTATAGTGCTTTTCTAACATGTTCACTAAGTACCGGTATCGTTGACTCACTTCAGTATATCGGAATCGGTCCTTTAAAACCTTGAAGACCTCTCTTTCTTACTTCCATTGACAAAGAATTGTTGCATAAAATACTTTTCATACACTTACTCGTACTTGTTTATTTACTTAGTCGTTCCTCTTTCACTCTGGGATGCAGAGGTGTGGTGAAGTGGGATGTTTTAAATATTTATAGGGGACTTAATGTACTGACTGAGATCAGCTGTGAAGGTATATATATCTAATAAGAGTAGTGTATTATATATAACCTTACTTGCTGCCACATATATATATATCTCAGTCAGAATTATTCTGGAATAGTGTGATGACTACGTTGTATGTCTAGGGTATGTGTATGACGAAGTGTAAGTCATAACAACAACAGACAGATAAACAATTTAATTTATTCCACCACACTTGACAACACTGTGACACTCACATACATAAAACACTCTACAAGGATATCTTAAAGGAGTCACTGATAACTTTTCAAATAACAATATGTATTCATTGCTGTCATGAATGAATATGTGTCCTGATTCAAATACAAAGGGAACCAGGAATCACAATCAATTTTAATTACAAGTTATATGTACAGAATTTCTCAATATGAATATGGTAGTGACATATATTATTAAAAGTATCCTATGTGTGTCAGTTGTGTAGTAGTAATATGAGGTAATACTGGTTTTGTTTTGTTCAAGCTCTGTTGGTATTTGTCATCATGACTTCAATAGTTTGTCTTTATTGGAACTAGTATTGGAGATGTTCTCAGTTCCTGATATTAAAACAATTTACTTCCCCTCTTAAGTTTATGTTACAATGTTATTTTAAGATGGGGGTACATAATTTTGAGCTCAGCTGGCCACATCAGCTTATCTTGCATGATGGCGGCAGGAAAAGACTCCTCTGCTCGATTTCTCCCCTGTGCTCTGGAGACACCTCACTGATAGCTAAATGGACCAAGGAGTATGCTGTCCGACTCTGGATTCAGCAAGGCTCTGACCAGGTGCTGCTCAATACCATCAAGACCACGGTCCCTGAAAACAAGAAGGATGTACCTTCTACTTCATAACTAATTGATACTCTAGTTCTACACTGAGCACAATACATCACAAACATTGAGTTCAGAGCGTTAGGCCAACTGTCAGCTTCATCTGAAATACTTTATACCAGTATTAACCTCCTTAATGGTTACTACGCCTCTGCAATTCCAGCATTATTTCTTTCTAGTCAATCATCTAGGTGTCAGTGTACTGTTTGGCCATTCCATGCCGTTTTACTTTCCTCCGACACCTTCTGTTCAGGCTGGAGCATTATAGGCTTTACATCATGTTTGCTACTGAACTACACATATATACAGGCATAAATTAACAATTCACATTCAATTTTCATTAAAAGATACTGAATGTTTCAAGCTTACCACAATTCATAGAATAAACACAGATACGTTGACTAGCAATGAATTCTGGCACAAATACTGGCACAAATTCCCATCTGCTTATGTTCCAGGCTTTTATTTAGCAAAAATATGAGCTGGCTTCAACGCACTGTTGCTTTATCAAGCTTATTTGAACTAGTGGTCTCGAACTAACGCTCCTAAGTGAGTATATCAGCGAGTCTGGCCAATGGAGCCACGTTTCGACAAGTGTTTGAAAAAATTTTACCTTCCTACGTCTCCCCTAACAACCAAAGATAGTATTTATAGTCCGACCAATCGTGTTTAGTCTTATATTTGTTGCGCTCCAATCAATTTGGAGTTTACATGGTAGGCTATTTCCGTACGTAAGGTTTTTTCAAACACGTTATAAAAAAATTTTATGAGCAGAAATGATTTCATGCTGTCAGGCATCCCCACTATTTTATTTTGGTTATAACTTGTTAATTCCTAGACTATTTGCGTAACGTTTTACATATTCTTTGTCAGCAAGCCCTAAGGAACCCAAATATACAAATTTAAAAGAGCTAAGTGGCTGCGTTCAAAATATGCAATTTCTTCTACCTCCTGTTTCGAAGATGTGCTGTCTGGGTACTGTAATGTTTTCAAACGTAAACCCATCTAATGTTATCTTTTCTAATAAGCGTTTTTCCGGATTTTAAAACCTAACTCTGGGAAGGTTAGTGTTTTTATCACTGTCCGTCCGAAAAAGTTAGTGCATGTGGCCTTACACGCGTGATAGTAGTAATTGTGTATCGCGTTACGCTTGTTGGGGTGGCATTAATAGCGAGACGCGTGTTCAATTTTGCATGCGTTCCTGATTTTCATTCGCCCCTCTCTCTTTCTATTTGAGTCCATCTGTTCGTTCGTTTTGGTAACGCAGTATAATTAATGTTAGGATTAATTTAGGTCATTACGCATTGTGCCTCCCAATGTTTTTCTTAGAAATGCAATACCCGTTTTAATGTGTTGTGGAAACGCTTGTATTTATGCAGTGGCTTATATTTAACGTGGAAACGTTACAATTTGCAGATGAAGCATAAAACAAAGGGGATTTCGAGTACTGTCATTGTGACAGCACTGTTCTTTACCATTCTTCTTCCTTTCTTTATATGTATTTATTAGGCGTTATATTTACTTGATAATTTATATATGTGGATTAGAATATTTCACGACAAGAGGTTTGCCAGAAAGAGCGCCATACCAGCCTATCGACTGTCTTCCTCCTGGCTTGGTTCCATTCTAGTCCTCGGTCCTTCAAAGATTGTCTAATGTTGTCCTCCCAACGGACTCTAGGTCGTCCTGGAAGTCTGGATCCCTGGTTCTAAGTTTCACATACTGGTCGTGGTAGCTGATCTTCTCCCATTCTGCAGATATGGCCAAACCATCGTAATTGGGACTGTTCTACTTGGATCTCGAGGGGCTGGGTTTTGAGGACTTGCCGTATCGTCTGGTTGCGGACCATGTCCCTTCTTGTTACTTCAGTCACCTTCCTCAGATACCTTATTTCTGAGGTTTGGATCTGGCTTTTGTGAGTTGTAGTCATTGCCCATAACTCTCATCCATAGATCAAGACTGGAACATGGTGGAGCGTTATACAGCCATCTACGTCTTCTCGCTGTCACGAGTGGTTTATAGAGTCTGTCTGAGACAAGGCAAATAGGCTGAGTAAAGAATGAGACAAAGCGAAAAAACATATCTGCGTAAGGACTGAGAAAATAGATGAGTTATGGTGTTGAATGTGAATTGAGGGAATTACAGCTATCAGGAGTAAAAGATCAGATGATGACTCTCACCTCCTACTACTCAGTGACTGTTTAAGAAAAAACTCCTTTCACTCCGCCTCTCTCTTCTAGGAGTAAGGACAAGTATACGTTAGTGACTCCACAAACAATCACGTACAAGTACCGATAGGAAAGACGTCTGATACGCAGATGGATTGTCTAATTTATTAACAACAACAAAATAATATTTTGGCGAACAAATCTTTAATCACACTAAGACAACAAGTCATACAGTGCTATATTCCCAACTAAAAAAAATCTGGAGACAAATAAAAATGATAACAATAATAGTAGTAATCGAACTAAACTTGAGTCAAGAGCGCGGCTCTAACGTCTGAACAAACCCACTAATTTGTTGGCTAGCTAGCGTACTAAGTATTATGCAGAGAAAATCCTGAAATAAAGAAACCCGCTGACTCCTTTTGGCCAGCAACACAGCTGTTATACACCACGTAACGCGCAATATCTAGCTATTTCTCTAGCTTTCACCTCACTATTACGTTATCAGAGTCCACCTCCCAAAAAGTCCTTCTTTGTCGGCACACCGGTGGGACATTTCGCCTGTTGTTACCGTGTCGGCTGGTCGCCGGCTTAGATATGATAACCCTTTCCTCTAAGTCGCTGACAATCCGTGGAATAACTGTACATCCACCAAGGATGTAATTATCTTCCAGGTTTAATTTAAATTCCAATGCTGTACTGTTGTGCTTTAAATCCAGGATCTCAAATGGTGGCTATGAATGCACCTCACGATTTAAAGGCGATGGAAGCACTAAATTTAATATTGACGCCGGCCCGTCAATCCTGTGACGGTGCGTAATACTATGAATGAAATAGAGCTGACGATGGCTACAAGGTGATAGAGCTTTCGATAAGGTGTAGCTTTCTGACGTTGGTGCCGGTTGAGCATGGACGCTCCACGTAATTGGTGGGAGTGGCGTAAAATTCCCAGCCAGGGAAATCATACGAATACACACGTAGAGGATGTCGGGAAAAAACACCTTAGTAGGTGGGAACACCCCAATGTAAAGGGTTAGAAGATTTCTCCGGCCTTTCCAGGAAGTCAAAAATGATCATTTGGCAAGGGGTTCCGCAGGTCTGTCAGGTGAAGGCAGCTATCGCTGAAATGGAACATGTCAAAAATATCTTAGCCGCTAGCTACAACAAATATTAAACCAAATGCATACACGGTGCGTTACACCTCTTCTCAACCCTTCCCGCCCCAAGTGATCATCGCTGCGCGTCTGCGTCGCACGCTGGGTCATGCAATTTATCTTTCCCTCCACTACACTTTTCGTTTGTCCTCTAGTAAGAAGAGCGAACAAGCAGGCTGGAGCAGGCCCACTTGAGAAAATCGCACTGGCATATGCTGTTATGCCCAATGGGCTGATCACCCGTTGGCTTGTCACACCGATTACGGAAACAACGGCAGATGGATCTATTTGTTGTTGCCCTAAAGACGCCGCTAGGCGTGATGGAAAACTACAACAGAGAAAATCAATCTGCTGTTGCCCTTAAGACGCCACAAGGCGTGATGGCCTCTGACTGCTTGGTCGGTCTTTGGCTAAGGACGGAAGAAGAAGAGATATGCTGTTATGCGCGGCGGAGGAAAGGGGGGGGGACATTTGCGGCCGTGCACCTGTAACCTGGCACGCAGCTGACCTCAATATGAATTGGTCAGTGGTCCCTAATTCCCAGGCTATTAAAAACCTTAAGTTGCAAGGCTCGCAGCTGATTACATCAGCTGGCTGATACACAAAATATTATGCATATATATTAACACGGACATATACGGCTACTTATTAGCGAATCTCTATATAAGTAAAAAAAATACATCCACATAGTAGTCAATGAATCAAATTAAATACAGTTACACTATTGTTAAGGGCAAAAACCAAACTCTCTGACTCAACACAAAAGTCCAGTAAAATATCTTTACATTAAAATCTGGGTTAAAAAGATCCCCTTTAGTGAAACAATTCAGATATATGTACATGGTATGATGGAGACAATTTGCCTAGATGGGCTTTTCATGGGCCTCTAAAGTTACCGTACAGCTGGCTTTAGAAAAAAATCTTAAGTGCCATACAAACACAGTTTCCTTCAGAAAATAAAAACTATCTATAGCTTCTTAGTAAAAGGATCCCGTTACATGCCCATTGAGGCATATTGGGAATATGGTGTTAGGCCCATATTTTCTTGACCATCGGCACACTAGGGGTGATGTGGTCAGCATCAAGCCGGCCGCCTTAACCTTCCCAGAAGTTGCTCTGGTACCCAGTTGGGGCTGGGTCGACCAAGGAGTCGTTTGCGGCCTAAAAAATCCCACCTCATCTGGGATAGCTTCTTAATGTTTGTTGTGTAATGGCCTAACCTTAAAAATGCTAGAACCCACTACAAATGAACTACCTTCGTCTAAAGTCCCCAACCCAAGGGATAAAAAACAACTTCCAAGTTACTTAAGAATTCTTACCGAGATTGTGAAGAATTTCCCACACTAAAAGTAGCTGGTAAACTGCACAAAGATCTCTACCTCATCACTACAGAAGTTCCATGGACTTAGAGCATTTAGAGACATAAGGGGACTCATTATTTACAAGAAATCGGCCACAGGTGTCCGAACACCTGGACAGAGCCTGAAGAAACAGCGTAACAATTCCAGGGGACTCTCCTCCCAGTGCCGCAAACTACAGGAGGGTTTGCGTAAGAGTGACCTCTCTGGAGTTACGAGCTTACCAGACTTTCCCTGGATTAAAAAACCACGGGGGAAAATTTTGCTGCCCAGCGTGAAGCGTTGTGGACGCGTCACAGAGACACTCTTACCAGCATTAAAGGACCTTTCATCTCCACTGGCCACTTTCGCGGGAGCAGAGGGGAGTTAACTTGTTAGATCAAAGTGACATGCTAGCAGCGACCAAAAACTAGGAAAAAGATGAAAAATGGGCGTGCCTAAAATCAAGAAGACGTTTAAAATGTGTCTCTGATTTAGCAATCAGGGCAATATCATTGGCAAATGCCAGCTCTGATATACAAACCTGTCAAATTTTCCAGTATCCCACGGAATACTTTTTTGTCCTCTCATAACATGCTTTGATGACATCGTCCACGAGGAGTATGAAATTACAAGGTGACAGAATATCACCTTGTCTTACATAAGTCGTGGTCCTGAAATCTACTGACTTATGGTTTGCCGTCCTCTCATAATTTCTACAAGTCTTTTAAAAGCTCTGTATAGCATGGATGTAATGGATTGTTTTTCTTTGCCAAGCAGTCCCAAAGTTTGCTCCAGGGGACCTTGTCAAACACCTTTTCCAGATCCAAGAAACAAAGATGTATCTCACCTTCATAATCAAGGGCTTTTTCACTCAGCTGTTTGAGTGTGAAGATAAGGTCTTGAGTACTTCGGTTTGCTCGGAAGTCACATTGGACCTCATCCATTAGTGGCTCAGCTAGGCGTCTGAGTCTCTGCTCTAGGATTCTATAGTAAATTTTACCAGTGACACTGAGAAGATGCATGCCTCTATGAATTCCACATTATCGGTTGTCACCCTTTTTAAATATGGGTGTATGATGGCAGTCTTCCAATCCTTTGGTGTTTTCTTGTGGCACCAGGCTGTCTGTAGTACCCCCAGGAGCAATAGGTCGCCTGCTGCTCTCATGTACTTAACCATTTCTGGTGTTATACCATCATGCCCTGCTGCTTTGCTCAGTTTGATTTTCTCCAGCTTTGTCTTCAGTTCTTCCATTTTGATGCCATCTTCGCCACAATTGGTTTCCTCTTCTGTGATAGGGCTTTCATTTCTGAGGCTTGACCTTGCTCTGCATTGATATCTCCAAGGAAGATAATTTCATCCAGGCAGTGGCCTATTGTCTTTTCAAGCAGCTCGAAGAATTCTTCTTTGAGTTCTGCTCGCTCATCTTCATTTGACCCATACAGAATGACAAGGTTGACTATGGTTTCTCCTTTTAGCTTTAGCACCATAATGCACTCCGAAACAAAGTTCCATCCTTTGATGCTATCTGTTTTGTTTTTAGTCACAATACAACCCACACACTCTTTAGCTCTTTCGCTTGTGGGGACTCCACCGCAGAGCAGTATGTCGCTATCGAGATCCATAACTGTCTGTCCCTTTTTCTTCGTTTCCGTCAGAGCCAGGATTTCTAATTTTGCTTTCCTCATCTCCTCCACCAGCTCCTCTTCTTTACCGTTAACACTCCTAATGTTCCACAAATCGACGTCCGTAATTCGTGCCAGTTCGTCGCCTTTAAGATCAGTCCGATTTTCTCTCGTCGTTTCTTGTAATCAGTTTTTATGCAAACAGGTTATTGTCCTGTTGTGCCTTTGCGAGGTAGAGGAGCAGATTTCTTACGGCCCTCCATGCATGCCGTCCCTCCTCACTTTTTCAGCCGGGATTGGCGCCGGCCGAAGCGGAGTTCTTTTTATACACACATCAAAAAGCGGCATAAATATGTGACTGTAATAAACTATTTGCGCCTATTTGTTAATGCATCCATAAATACCAAGCCTTGTAATTATTTCAGAATAATCACACCACACTTACCCTTGTAATAAGTTAAGTTAAATATTTCAAATCGTGTGATTCGTTTCGAAGGGCCACGTCTTAAATGCTCGTACAACAGTTGTAGATTGACAACTGAAACAAACAGAACGAGATATATTTTTATTTTAATGATGGCTGCTCTTCTGGACAGTTATAGCAATTCGGTTTTAAAAATTACTGTACATAAACATGACTCTCACATAATTTCATATTTTCAAAACATAGTTTATCATTTTTTCCACCCAGCGTGTTCTAACTGCCATCGTATCACTTGTGCTAGCATTGACAATAGATACTGTCAATGGGGCCTGTCAACGCCGAGTCTGCTATTTCGCCAACTGGGCACAGTACGGTCCTACTGCAGACACCCAGTTCTTCGCAGATGACATAGATCCTTTCGTGTGTACCCACATCGTTTACGCCTTCGCCAAACTCTCGGGCAACAAACTGGCACCGTATGAATGGAACGACGAGTCATCCGATGGTATCGTTGGAGGCTATGTGAAGGTATGTTTTTTTCTTAATGGCAGTGGCGTACCTGGGGGGGGGGGGGGGGTTCGCCTCATGTGAGGGCCGGGTAGAGGAACATCTACCATGACAGTACCTTAGTTTGTAAATATTTACTTGCAAGCATAATATATTTTTCTGTGTGTTTATTTACTGGGAGAAAGGGCGGATTCAAAAGGTAGGATACGCCTCGGGTGCTAAATACCCCCGAAATACCCCTGCTTAATGGAATTAAGATGAAGGGGAAACAAATACAGCACTATGCAGAGTAAATGAAGTTAACATAAATTTAAAAAAAAACAAACATAATACATAACAGGAGAAGGATCAGGGGATGAAAGATGAATGTTTTAAACAAGAGAAGAATATTTATGAACATTGTTTCTGAGTATCTGTTTCCTAATACATAAATTAATTTGTAATATCCTTATCGTCGTCAGTTTTTTCTTTAAGCTGTTCATAAATTCTTCGGCTGTTCCATTCCTCTTTGCCGTACTTTAATGGCTAAATTGTTTTCCTTTAATATTTTAGATCTGCTGGGTACACAGTATTGACTGAAATAATCATGCATTATGTTACAGTATTTAAGTTTTGCCTGCAAGTAATCCATTTTTTTCTTTTTATCTACACCAGGTCCCCTAAATAAGCCATTGTCTTGGTGGTGAGTTGAAAAAAGAAAAATATTCAACTGTATATTTTTCTTTAAATTGCACACATCTACTTATAGCGCTTTGAAAGGTTATTCGGGTATTTTGTTGGAAAACTTAGTTTAATTATTTTAAGGTTACCCCGCTGTACCCTCTGTATGCTACGTCTTGAACGGATGGCCCATGGTGATTGATCCCATCAGTTGAATTCCATGTTATCTTGTCGGCCGCTTATTTTGTCTGACAACGCAAACGAAGTCTTTCCCAGGTTTGATTCGATACAGTTGAAGTTTGCGTCCTTGAACCAAATGAGACGCATTAAATGCTGCTAACATATGTTGTTGTAGGATGAATAACATTATATGCTGCTAACATATGTTATTGTAGGATGAATAACATTATATGCTGCTAACATATGTTGTTGTAGGATGAATAACATTATTTGCTGCTAACATATGTTGTTGTAGGATGAATAACATTATATGCTGCTAACATATGTTGTTGTAGGATGAATAACGTTATATGCTGCTAACATATGTTGTTGTAGGATTAATAACATTATATGCTGTTAACACATGTTGTTGTAGGATGAATAACATTATATGCTGCTAACATATGTTGTTGTAGGATGAATAACATTATATGCTGCTAACACATGTTGTTGTAGGATGAATAACAATATATGCTGCTAACATATGTTGTTGTAGGATGAATAACATTATATGCTGCTAACATATGTTGTTGTAGGATGAATAACATTACATGCTGCTAACACATGTTGTTGTAGGATGAATAACATTATATGCTGCTAACATATGTTGTTGTAGGATGAATAACAATATATGCTGCTAACATATGTTGTTGTAGGATGAATAACAATATATGCTGCTAACATATGTTGTTGTAGGATGAATAACATTATATGCTGCTAACATATGTTGTTGTAGGATGAATAACATGATATGCTGCTAACATATGTTGTTGTAGGATGAATAACAATATATGCTGCTAACATATGTTGTTGGAGGATGAATAACAATATATGCTGCTAACATATGTTGTTGTAGGATGAATAACATTATATGCTGCTAACATATGTTGTTGTAGGATGAATAACATTATATGCTGCTAACATATGTTGTTGTAGGATGAATAACATTACATGCATCAAAACGTTTCCACGTAATAAGCGAGTCCTCCAGTATAGCATAGAGTGAATACACTTTTTTAAGCTGATTCACGAACAAATGTAAACAAGAAAAAAAGCGGAAGTCAGACAGATGTGATGTTATAGAAGAATGAGCAGAGCACCATGGTCAACTGAAAGATGTAATGAACACGTCATGAAAGAGACCAGCTTGCAAGGGACAATCATTGCTGGCACCAGAAAGTGACTGCTACTTCAGGTACGTCTTTATAGAAGAAAGCTAGAACATTCTGTGACAACTGGAAACATTGGCAACAAGAGAGATTTAAAATTACAAGTGAGAAAATGCTTGCCAGTAAAACAACAAGGTGCGAGAAAGATTACAACTTTAATGGCGGAGAAAACCAAATACCGAAAGTCTGTGTAGAGATTGACATCACGTACAATACACATAAAGAAGAAATCGGCATCAACAAATATACCATCAGGAAATACACGCTGAGTTGGAAAGGAGATAAGTTAAACAGACAAACTTCATTATTGCTAGGCAAGCATTCAATTGGAGCGAAGAGGAAGAACATTCAATACATGAGAAGGCAGAAAACTCCAGACACTGAACCCTGATGCATCACAAAAATGTGAGGGATATCAAAACAACTTGTTCAGGACCGAACCCCTTTACAAAGAGTAAGAAAAGCCCTAGATCACCAGTGTAGAACTGATGACAAGAACTGAATAGCACATGAAAATGGGAACTGGAGACATCAATTATAGGGATGAAGAGGACAAGGAAAGACCTTGAGCTGATGGCACGTGACAGAAAGACCTTGAGCTGATGGCACGTGACAGAAAGACCTTGAGCTGATGGCACGTGACAGAAAGACCTTGAGCTGATGGCACGTGACAGAAAGACCTTGAGCTGATGGCACGGGGCAAGAAGACTTAATATGATTTTGTTGAATACCAATCCTCTTTGGGAAGCTGAAGATTGTTGAATGATTGAAGACTTACTTACTTACTCGTACTTACTTACTTAGTCGTTCCCCTTCTACCGTGAGGTGTAGAGGTTTGGAAGAGAGAGCGCCAGACTATCCTATCGGCTGTATGATTGAAGACACTGTGATTTAACTATATCGAACAGGACCCACTGTATAGCTTCTTGCGTCCAAAGTCGAAACTATAGTTAATTCCGTCGAAGACAAGACACATGAAACCATTAAATAAAATAACTGTAAGTGATGCGTGATGCCATATGATGATGGATGGCATCCGCATGTCTGGTTTTGTGTAGTGTGTAGATGTGTTCAGTCAAAACAATGTTCATGCAACAATAACAGGGTAATCCACATAGGACGTCAGTAAACTCACGACGTATAAAGTCAATGAGTCTTGAAACAGCCGTTGACGTTTTTCTTCATTATTTATTGTGGACGCCACAGTGACAAAATGGTTACGCAAATGTGTAGGCACATCAAAAAGTCATTATCACAGCAACATTCAATACAGCAATAAACGGTAGACAGCATTACAATGATGAGTCAGATGCATGTTATATTTCATAGTGCTGTAAATGTAGTCAGGTGGAAAACTCCATCCTTTTCTATAACAGCCAGGAGATAACCAGATGTATGAGATCAGTTCACTCTCCTTAGTTTGACTTCAGCAAGACAGACACGTCTGCCGAAGTATAAATAATGTCCTCAAAAATATCCTCTAGATAATAAAGGTTCTCGTGACGACGACTTTCGCAGACAGGCTATGAATCGAAATCGCTCACGACCCAAAATCAATAGAGTTAATGAAAGAGTCAATTTACCTTGCTTTCATGAAATACACAGAAATATCACGCCTCCCGACATGTGGGAAACACTAGAGGTATTATCTCGAATAAACGAAATATCCATTAAGAGGACTACACATCCCTGACAGAACAAAAATAGCGGAGATCCCCTCTTCAACGAGGCATCTCTTTCGCCATTCCAAATCGCTCACTCCCACTAGTGGTGGGCGGAAACCGATCGACAAAGAAGCAAGACAAGTCATGCGCAGTCCAGCGCAAAACGACCACAGCTCAAACTTAACTGCATTCGATACCAACGCGAGAAGACAAATGCTTACCGAGAAAAGTGACTATAAATTCCAAGCAGTTGTTGCCCTTGCGTTATAAAACAGATATTGAAATAAAACGATGTTGCGAGAATTTATCACGCAACATATCACCACCTCCTCCCGATAAAAAAAAAATGTGGAACATATTTTTTTTTTCAATATCAAAGAGCAAGCGATAAGCGGCTCAAAACGCACGAATTATGCGCTGATAATTAACTAAATTGCCAAACAATAGGCTAATTATAGAGTGTCTGGTGAGGATATACCTCAACAGAAAAATAAATATGTCTCAAAAAATATTCACATCGGGGAGGTGTCACCAACACACATCACGTTAGCATGTAAACACAATATACGTATGCAAGTTACTATAATCATCATTAAACAGCATACTCTAATATTGTCTTTAAAAATGGATGTACAAATCTGATAGGAAAATTTAGATAGTACATTCTTTGACATGTAATGACATAAGTACATAGTAAAGTTAAACTACATGACGATCCAGGACATATGCTCTGGTATTCCGAGGGTAAGTACACAATCTAGAACTCGTAAGGTAAGTCCTCAGCTCAACAATGACATTCTGAGAAAGTACAAGCAATATAATGCTAATTAATAACTAATATGCTTCATAAGGTACAATACATTATTAATAATTGTGGCTGTTTAGTAAACTAACGGCCCTTATATTAACTACTCAGTCCTCCTCTATCATCTTAAAAAACGAACAGAAGAAGATGACAACAAAGCACGATAGTGTGTACATATAAAGTAAGTACAGATGTGCTAATCTATTGTAGAAATATAGGTGTGTTATGACTCTGTAATATATGGAAATATAGGACAGAAGTATTAGTTGGAGTCATGTGGGCATCTAGACAAAATGTCAGCCATCACATTATCCGCACCACGGATAGCTCGTACCGTGAAGTGAAAAGGTTGAAGAGCTATAGCATATCGAGTGGATCTCGAACTCTTCAAATTCTTAGTCTGAATAGCTGTAAGAGCTTTCTGATCAGTCTCTAGAATGAAATGTGCGCCCAGGAGGAATCTTTGTAGCTTTAGAATTGACCAAACCATCGCTAACAACTCACGGTCTAAAACCGAGTAGTTCCTCTCTGCCGCATTTAGTTTTCTAGAAATGTACATAACAGGATGCAGAGTATTTGCATATTCTTGCATCAGTGCTGCTCCAATCCCAGTGGATGAAGCATCACTCCGAAGAACAAAAGTCCTATCAAGAGTAGGTAATCTTAAGATGGGAGGAGAAGAAAATATATTCTTGATTTGGTCTAGTGAAGATTGGCATTCTTCAGACCAACGGACCAGATTAGGCGAACCTTTCTTCAACAATGTTGATAGAGGTGCCATGATCGAAGATAAATTTGGAATAAATCTCCCATAAAATTGAATTAAACCTAAGAGACTCCTAACTTGTTTCTTCGTTTTAGGAACAGAGATGTTCAGTATTTTGGAAGTATTGTGGTCTTCTGTCTTCAAGAGACCATGACCAACACACGATGACCCAGGAAAGAGATTTCACCAAAACCAACAAAAGCTTTAGAAGGTTTTGCTGTCAAATTATTCTCACGTAGAGTGGACAGTAAGTCATATAACCCTAAATAGTGATCTTCCCAGGTATCACTGAAGAGACAGATGTCATCTAAGTATGCGATGACATCCGAACGATGTGACAGAATTCGACGCATCATGCGAACGAAAGTGGCAGGGGCGTTCATGAGACCAAAAGGCATAACATTCCATTGAAATAGACCCCTAGGTGTAGAAAAAGCAGTAAGAGGTTTGGCATGCTCTGCTAAAGGCACTTGCCAATAACCTTTAGACAAGTCAAGTTTAGTGAAGAATCTAGAATTAGAAAGTCTAATCAGTAGATCTTCTAACAAAGGCATCGGTTCAGCGTCGAACTTTGTGACCTGATTCAATTTGCGATAATCAACGCAAATTCGTATGTTCTTATCCTTCTTCCGGACAATAACCATGGAAGAAGAATATGGTGAAGTCGATGGTTCAATTATATTTAATTGAATCATTTCATCCAATTCCTTTTCCACTTGCGACTGAAAGTGTATAGGAATAGGATACGGCCTAACCCTAATTGGATTATTGTCGGTAAGAATTATGTCATGTTCTATGACATCTGTGTGTCCAGGAATGTCAGTGAGAACATCCTGAAATGTTTGTAACATCGACGAGACTTGTCGATGTTCGTCACCAGAAAGATTAGGAGAAACAGAAACGTTTTTCCAAGATTCCGTGGAATGTAATGGAACCACTGGAAGGGGAAGGTTGACATCAGAGAAGGTAGCTTCCTCATCCTGAATGACAGACAGGGATGAATAATGACCGTGAGGTGCAGGAGCATCATCCGTTGCCTGGAAAATAGGCAGCAAATAGTCCGGACGTTCGTGAAATTCCGAAAGCATGTTTATGTGGAAAGTTTTATGCTTTCCATCAATATCGACCACATAGTCAACATCGGAAATCCGAGAGACTATTGCATACGGACCTTTCCATGCAATAAGAAGTCTATTTTCCCTACTGGGGAGTAGGACGAATGCTTTGTCACCTGGACAAAGTTGTCGTAGACATCTATTCTTGTTAGCAAACTGCCTTGCCTTCTCTTTAGCAATTTCTGATGAAGCAGTTGCTAGCTTACATGCCTCAATGATCTTTTGTCTAAGAGCAATGACATACTCATATGAGGATTGAGTTTCATCGCTAATATCATCGGCAGTGATGAGATCGTGTAATAAAGACATAGGGCCGCGTGGACGCGCGCCAAAGACAAGTTCGAAGGGAGAAAATCCTGTGTGTTCATTAGGGACTTCTCTATAGGCAAAGAGAGCCGCGGGTAAAACCCTGTCCCAATCTTGAGGATGATCTTCAGTTATCTTACCAAGCAAAGTCTTGAGCGTTCTATTCAGACGCTCAACTAACCCATTAGACATAGGATGGTAGATACTACTGAGAGATCGTTCAATATGTAAGGTAGACATTACCTGTGACATAGTGTCAGATATGAGTTGAGTGCCATGGTCTGACAATATTTCTCTGGGGAACCCCAAGCGAGAAAATATCAACCAAAGAGCATCTGCGATATCTGTAGTAGATATGCTCTTAAGAGGAATAGCCTCTGGCCAACGTGTGCACATATCGACACATGTAAGGATAAACTGATGTCCTCTGGCCGACTTGACCTTAAAAGGGCCAATAATATCTATGGCCATTTTCTGAAACGGCCGAATAGGAATGTCAGCAGCCTGGATAGGCGCAGCATGTCGTGGTCCTCTAGATTTGACCTCCTGACATACCTTGCATGATCGGCAGTAAATACGAATGTCCTTATTGACAAAAGGCCAAAAGAAAGCCGCAAGGACTCTCGACTTCGTACGGGCAAAACCCATATGTCCAGCACATTGCGAGTCATGAGCATGTTGCAATATTTGGACTCTCATGCTCTTGGGAACAAGAATTTGCGAATGTGCCGACGTAGCCGAATCTTGTACCATACGTACAAGTACGCCGTTTCTCATTGCAATCCAAGATTTTCTATTTGTATCCTGATTCGGATCACCTTTCTTCGCAAGAACGAAGAATTTTTTTAAAGAAGAATCTTCTTCTTGCAATTTTATGAAAGAGTCACGAGTGATTACTAAGTGACTATCTTGGCTATCAACTTCATTATCACTATTCAGTGAAGTTTCGGGTGTTTGTAGAGCTTGTGCTCTTGTAACTACTGCATTTGTAGCTTGCATGTTATTATCTTCCCAAGCAGCAATCTGCTGTGGGGTACACTCCCTAACTCCGTGAATACGACCAATAATAAGGTCCGCAATAGGATTAGGTAAGAGACAAGCATGCACATCTCCAGTAAAGAAAGGAGTGGCAATGCGAATTACAGCAGTAGGATATTTTTCTAGAGTGCCGCCAAATGTGACACATTTAATAACCCTTCCTGTAGCACAAGATGGATCTACAAGCGATTGTCTAACACCAATAGTGGTGCATCCGGAATCGAAAAGTAGTGAGACCGGAGTATCATTAACAAGACCCTTATGTAGAATTAAAGAACCCCTCCCGTCATGCGCAACAGCAGCAGGAAGAGCGGGAAGTGGGTGACCACAACTCAAAGTAGTTATGGTACCCGGTTCGAATAAAGTACTGCATTGGGGGCATTTGTTTGCTCTCTCAAAGTCAAAAGCAGAACTAGTGACAGCGTCAAAGTTTTTACTATCAACAACATGATTACAGGCTGCCTCAGTTTCCTGTTGTACAGCATTAGCCTGCTGATATCTCTTTTTTTTTGTGTTGAGATCTACCCCGACTATTATTACCTCTGAAGTTATCAGAGTTATTATTATCTCTGCAGTTATTATTGTCTCTATTGTAATTGTTATACTGGTTCGAATTCCAGTTTCCACGATTACTATCATGTTCACATTGATGCGAACATCTATTTGTTTGGTTCTGAGGTCTTCGGCAGGAATAACCTCTATTACCATATCCTCTTTTGAAATGCTTATAATTATTAGGGTGATAGTAACGAGTACTATCAGGTTGTCTCCAATTCTTCGAAGAAGAATCACCATGAAATTGATTTCCATGATTTTGACAGAAATTACCGCTACTCTTTCTATCAAAATTTTGTTGGGATCTACGAGCAAAGTTTTGACCATACGGAGCTGCCGAAGCAACTGGTAAACCTTCTTTCACCTTAGAGTTACCCATGGTTATGTGTGGGTGCGCAGTTACGTATTGGCAACAGAAATCTTCCATTTCTTTTATTGTTTTAGGTTTACGTTCATGAAGGAAAGCAAGGAAAGACTCATTGACAGACGACATGACTTTGTCTCTAAGTATTAAGTCCATAAGTCCTTCATAAGTTTTTTCCGTCTTAGATAGTTCAACCCATCGTGAGAAAGTAATGCGTATTCTTGCAATAAACTCGGAGAATTCAACTCCATTTTCAGGTAACATGTTTTTAAATTGTAGACGATAGCCGTCTTCGTTAAGCTGATATTTCTTTAACAAAGCGGCCCTGACAACCTCATAATTGTTCTTGTCAGGTTCATCCACCATATTTAATATACTTAGAGCTTTACCTGTCAGTATCCCTGATAACTGATAAACATATTTTGCTTTGTCTATGTTATGAGCTGTACATGCTTGTTCAAATCTGTCCAGATAGAACATTATGTCATCGCTGGAAGGACTAAATGTTGGTAACTTAATCTTAAAAGTATCATTATTAGCCTTACCAGAAGATGAACCCTTGTTTGAATCATTACCATTACTCATGCTTGTCAATTTCAATTTTTCCAACTCTAAAGCTAAGACCTTTTCTTCATGTTCCATTTTTGCTTTCTCTTTCCTCTCATCAGACTCTCTCTGTAATCTTCTTTCCTCAGCCTGAGCCTCTTTTTGAAGTCTTTCATTTTTTCAGCTCTTTTTTCAAGTCTTTTATTTTCAGCCTCTTTTTCAAGTCTTTTATTCTCAGCCTCTTTTTCAAGTCTTTTATTCTCAGCCTCTTTTTCAAGTCTTTTATTCTCAGCCTCTTTTTGAAGTCTTTCAGCTTCTAGCTGTAGCTGGAGTTTTCTCTCCTCAGCTTCTGATTCCCTTTTTTGTTTTTCCATTTCCATTTGGAATCTTTTTTCATCCACCTGCATCTGCAGTTTCTTTTGTTCAGCTTCCATTGCTTTATCATATCGAGCAGTTGCAAATTCTTCTAACTTATCACCAGTCTTCCCAAGCAATTTACCCTGCTCAATAAAGTGCTCAAATGTAGACATGTTGTCTAACATATGAGTCCAAAACCTGAAATAATTAACTAATTTATTTCAAACCTAAGTGTAACAAGTCTTAATTAAGCACTTGTATATTCACATCACCTTATATTATCCCAGTCTCTGTGGGAAACAAGTCTCCAATCAAAGAACTTGTATATGAAATATCAGCACTCAATTCTTGATCATAAGTGCACTTCTCATTCAATAGTGCACGACACTATTCATCATTCATTTATCATCAGTATAGTAGTAACAGTGCATTAGCATAGCCCATTAACTAATTACTATAACTGTAAACAATGACTATGTAAACACATGCAGAATGTAAACATTGAAAATGTAAACAATACAAACAATGTAAACAATAACAATGTAAACAATAACAAAGATCAGCAACAATACAAAAACTTTCGCAGAAATCAACTAAAAATAAAGCAGAAATTAATGAAATATCACAAAAAATGTGACGATATCTGCGATAGAATTAAACAAAATACATGACACCACAGTGTATAAACAAAAATGTTGTATGAAACTAAATTATAGACAAGAGTAGGCTAACAAACACAAACAAATCAAAACAAAACTAAAGAATGCGAAATAATAACGAAAACAATATTAAAACATGTCATCACAGCTAACATAAATAGCAACAGAAGTCGCTTAGCAAATTCCAGTATTGGAAATTTGCAAACCTTACAGAAAACGCTCACAATAGACGACCTCTATGACGTGGCATAATCTAACGGAGACACCACCCAACCGAGAACCCGCTGAAATATAAACATATAAATATACAAATAACATATAAACATATAACATATAGAATGAGATGATACACAGAAGACTCAGCAGAAGTATAAGGGCACAGTTTACATACAAACAGGCCACTTAACTTATAGGCTTCCAATCGTAGAACAGCAGAAAAACGGATGTCAATCAACGTCCTAAAGAGCGAAGCTCCAACGATGATGGCACATCTGAACTGCTTCCACTGCTAACACGATGGTACAAGAGCTTCTGACATACTGTGTGTTGAGTTGTTTCGGCACTTGACCTTCTAATCCACAAGTAAGTTGATGGAAATCGGTACTTGGCCTTCTTCAGAAAACAACCCGTTTCAACCGGCACTTGACCTTCATAAAAACGACAGCACTGGAACCTTGACAGCAGC
The DNA here is from genome assembly GCA_024509875.1 of Oreohelix idahoensis. Lineage (NCBI taxonomy): Eukaryota > Metazoa > Mollusca > Gastropoda > Stylommatophora > Oreohelicidae > Oreohelix > Oreohelix idahoensis. Next base: position 86,881 of record JAMPIV010014713.1, on the reverse strand, counting down.
AACTTGCTTGACTTGCGTAAAAGATAACAGCAGTCCGAGTTATCCGGCAACATGTAACAACGCCGGGTACTGTCAAATTCTTGTTTCCGTCAAAAAATTGAAATTTGACTTTTACCGGGCAACGCCGAGTACTTTGAAAATTTTGAAGATGTTGACTGTATTGAAGAATGTTAATTTCTTGAAGGATGCTGATGAATTCTTGTTGAAAATGAAGTGGGTAAGGGACCCCGTGTTTGCTGGTACCAGAATCAAACCAGCTTATGGCCACCAAATGATGCGTGATGCCATATGATGATGGATGGCATCCGCATGTCTGGTTTTGTGTAGTGTGTAGATGTGTTCAGTCAAAACAATGTTCATGCAACAATAACAGGGCAATCCACATAGGACGTCAGTAAACTCACGACGTATAAAGTCAATGAGTCTTGAAACAGCCGTTGACGTTTTTCTTCATTATTTATTGTGGACGCCACAGTGACAAAATGGTTACGCAAATGTGTAGGCACATCAAACAGTCATTATCACAGCAACATTCAATACAGCAATAAACGGTAGACAGCATTACAATGATGAGTCAGATGCATGTTATATTTCATAGTGCTGTAAATGTAGTCAGGTGGAAAACTCCATCCTTTTCTATAACAGCCAGGAGATAACCAGATGTATGAGATCAGTTCACTCTCCTTAGTTTGACTTCAGCAAGACAGACACGTCTGCCGAAGTATAAATAATGTCCTCAAAAATATCCTCTAGATAATAAAGGTTTTCCAAACCTAGTTCATTTAACAGAGTAGCAAGTAATGGTCCTTGGTACCTGCATCAACCGATGCAGTACAATGCAGCGACATGTGAGCTGGGAAAAAAAACATCTCGTGACGACGACTTTCGCAGACAGGCTATGAATCGAAATCGCTCACGACCCAAAATCAATAGAGTTAATGAAAGAGTCAATTTACCTTGCTTTCATGAAATACACAGAAATATCACGCCTCCCGACATGTGGGAAACACTAGAGGTATTATCTCGAATAAACGAAATATCCATTAAGAGGACTACACATCCCTGACAGAACAAAAATAGCGGAGATCCCCTCTTCAACGAGGCATCTCTTTCGCCATTCCAAATCGCTCACTCCCACTAGTGGTGGGCGGAAACCGATCGACAAAGAAGCAAGACAAGTCATGCGCAGTCCAGCGCAAAACGACCACAGCTCAAACCGCCCTGACACGTCGAAAGAGGTCAGTAGTTTGAGGTTAATATATGGGGACAATGTCATATTGCAAAATATGCTACAAGATCATATGAATGTGACGCTTTACATAAGTAAAGGGACCAGCTGTAATGGTCGCCCCTTGCTCCTGGAGGAGCTATGAAGGAAACTGAAAACGAATGATTTTAGCATGACTGACACGTACACTTTCGTATGCTATTGCAGGCTACTAATTTGAAACAGAAGAACCCCAATCTTAAGATACTTATCGCAGTCGGTGGTTGGAGTCTAGGCTCTGATCCGTTCCATCACGTGGTTGATACAGCAGGTTCCAGAAACGAATTCGTCACCAGCACAGTTCAGTTCTTGAGGGCTCATAAGTTCGATGGCCTTGACATTGATTGGGAGTACCCCGCAAACAGAGGAAGCCCTGCTGAAGACAAGCATAAGTTCTCTCTTCTGGTTGCACAGCTAAGACAAGCTTTTAACGAAGAGGCCAGCGGCAGCAACAGGCTGCTTCTCTCCGCAGCAGTGGCGGCAGGGGAAAGTGAAATAGACTCTGCTTATGAAGTTGCCTCTATTGCTCAAAATCTTGACTGGATCAACCTTATGACCTATGACATCCACGGTGACTGGGATTCTGAGACTGGACATAACAGCCCACTTTATCCACGTGCTGGTGACACAGGTAAGAAATAAATAAAACATCTTTATAAAAAATTACCAAGCATTATACGTATATCAGCATAATCACACCACACTGACTCTTGTAATAAGTTAAATTAAATATTTCAAATTGTTTCCCAGATCGCTCACACAAATGTGCGCGCACGCACACTCACATTATATATATATATATATATATATATATATATATATATATATATATATATATATATATATATATATATATATATATATATATATATATATATATATATATATATATATATATATATATATATATATATATATATATATATATATATATATATATATTTTTTTTTTTTTTTTTTTTTAATTTTTTTTTTATTTAAAATTTATATATATGTATATTATTACATATACACACTACGCTCTATTTAAACGCCTGATTGTAAATGGTTACCTGACTCTGCTCTTGAGTTAGGGAAGGCAAATGCAGTGAGGAAGGGAACTGGTTAGCCTACCTCTCGAAGCTGAGCCTAGTATAATGAAGTCTCTAACATACCAAACCCCTACTGCAGTTTCTGATATGGGACTACAACGACCTAATTTAAACCTGTATTTAACTTTTCCCACTTCTTTCTCGTCATTTTTGACGGTTTACTCCTGGCATACACAGCTCAGAGGCACATCTCCAAGCCAACCTGCAAGTCTGGAAGGAAGAGCTGGAGAATAGAGGGATGGTCATAAGCAGCTCTAAAACAAAATCCATGGTGATATCAGGAGAAGAAAGAAGACATCAGATTAAGCTGGGAGAACAGGTCCTGGAGCAGGTCGACCACTTTAAATATCTCGGAGCTATTATAGACCGAAAGGGAGGCATCAAAGAAGAGTTGGCCACTCGAAAAGCAGCAGCTGTGAGACTTTTTCAGGCCATAAATCGAGGATTCCTCAGCAAGAGAGAGGTTGGTAAGAAAACGAAGATGGCTGTAAAACCGCTCCACCTATGTCCCAGTCTTGACATGTGGATGCGAGTCATGGGCAATAACTACAACCCACAAAAGCCAGATCCAAACCTCAGAAATGTGGTATCTGAGGAAGTGTAGCAAAGTTGATTTTGCTGGGGAGGTTATGATGGTATCCTAAAAAGAATGAAAAGGTGTCTGCTATAACCGTGTGAGGTCAAACAAATGTAGGTCTCTGACTCTATAGATGATTATGATGAATTATGTGCAGAGAACCTAACGCTACCTCCCTAGGTCTCACACGGTCAATCTTCTGGCTCTAGTGTATTGTGTATGGTGTACCTAGCGTCTAGGGGAGAAATGAATGATGGTACACAACAATCAAACACTTTAAGTTTCTATTAAAGAAGTTAATAACTAGCAGTTAAGTTTTTCTTTGAAGAAATATTTACAATTTATTTTGCCTGTCCATTCATAGCTTGTGGACAGGACTTTGAAAATAAGGACAAGATAGTTTATAGAATAGAACAGTTAAAAATGTTGGGACAATCTGCCCAATAACTAAAAGTTATTATGTAGTTATAAATGTCCTTCCTGTATGAAGTATTAAATTAGTTCACTTTAGTTATCTAATTTATAAATGTCCTTCCTGGATGAAATATTACAGAGTTCACTTTAGTTATCTACCGGGAGAGTCACTGTATATGAGGGCTGTAGTTCATCCTACCCCCATAAATTTCCTGTGTAATATTTTGAAACACAAGAAAATGTCAGAGATGCCGCAGATGTTTTACTCTTCACCTGGGAGTCCTTGTTGTAAGATAATTCAATGGGTAGTTGCAGAAATTTCAAGTTCAACACTCGCCAAAGCTCCTACTGGATATTCGACAGCATATAAGTCTGGTTGGAGACTGGTTGGCGTTTATAAGCACTCAGCAGGTTTCCTGTCACCAGCCGGCAACAGGAACATAGACCCTCTGCAACAAAAGGACACCCTGGCCTTTTATCTCTGATCATTTATTCTAACACTTAATTCCCTACGTGGGTATGGGGTCAGCCTCGCGTGCCTTACAAATGCACTCGCCCCGAATTGTACAGGACTCCCACCTGGTTGTGACCATACCTCAAGTCCTTATAGTAGATACGCCACTGTACGTTCACATACTTTTCCTCCATACAATAATGTGGAGGAACCACATTTCCTGTGATATGATCTTCTCTTCTTTTCTTTTCACTTATATTTGCTTCCGGCATGTTAAACAGTGTTCATTGAACACAGAGGCTTGCTAAACTATTTTAATACAATAATATGTCAACATAATCATAACAACATACATCAAACATATTAAATTTCATAAAATATCCTTACCACAATCAAGAAATATATAAACAAATGACGCTGATTTTGTGAAGAAATGGCCTCAGCTTCCTCCGAACTGCACAGACTGTGAATTTATTCTTTATTTAAGTTTAAAATTAACACAGCTGTTTTTAAGCGTATCTGTATACAAATTTTAGTTCAACTGGCAATGAACAATCAAAGCCTTTTGCTAATATCTACCAGCACTAGCCAATCGTAACGTTCTACTACTTGAATTCAAATGCAGTTTGAATGAAAAACCCAAAATAATTTTGAATAACTGGTGGTCGATTGGCCCGTCTGCTCTAGTCATGCCCAATACAAAAGATATCACGTTAGGATTACATTTCTCCTACCGTTCCCCTTTCCCATTCATACTCTGTTCACCCCAAGCGAATTTGAATGTACCTCCCTGCCTCTTTTTCCAGCTCGCGTCCCCCTAACGTTACCAAAAAAAACATGAGCAGGAACGCCAGTGTGTCTGGTCGTGTATTCTTAGATATTAGTATTTCTTCAATAACTTCTCTAATACTGGGACTATCATATTATTTAAAGTACATTCTTACTCAGCTAAATCTACGTCATACTATCATATAATTCTTATGGGGAACTTCAGAATGGTTTAAAATTTCCAATTTATGTCATCGTCCATCGTCAAATAAAATTTTACACAAGTCCGCCATCTTTCCTCTCCTTCATCTTGCGAGCATGTATTTTTCAAATAACTACTTGTTTTAGTTACATCAGAAATGCTACCACTAGGAGGAAATAAAATTGTCTGCGTGGTTATGCCTTGGCTGGCTTTTCCGCAGTGTGAATATATGCGTTGCAGACTGTGTCATCGAAGCGGGGTGTAGACGGGGCGGGTTAATAATTTGCGTTACTAGTTAGCATTGTATCGTGTAATATTACCAAAAAATGTAAGGATTACTACGGATTTTGCTACAAAGTTTACAGAAAGTGTTACTTCAGATAGCTATATTGCGGTATGCTTCCGCCAATAGTTAATTGTAAGGCTAGACTACAAAGTGCATACAGCAGATTGGGCAAAAGTTAAATATTAGTAGTGTTTGTCGAAAACGAAACTAAAGCGTGTCAGACTTTTTCCGTGAAATCGTTCTATAGGCTTAGCACTGTGCAAAAAGCAGCGCTGCTGGCTTCGAAGATGCCAACCGTCAGACACATGCGGGCTAATGTATTTATTATCGTTTTATGCCTAAATCGTACTGAATTGAGCGTTTATTCTCGTATATTTTGCGACAGGAAGGTGGTTGAAGTAACAAGAAGAGACTTGGTCCGCAACCAGACGATACGTCAAGGCCTAAAATCCCATCCCCTGCAGACCCAAGTAGAACAGTCCCAACTAAGATGGTTTGGCCATGTCTGCAGAATGGGAGAAGATCGGCTACCACGACAAGTATGGGAAATATAGAGCCAGGGATCCAGACCCCCAGGACGATCCAGAGTCCAATGAGAGGACAACATTAGACAATCTTTGAAGGACCGAAGACTAGAATGCAACCAGGCCAGGAGGAAGACAACCGATAGGATAGTCTGGCGCTCTCTCCTCCAAACCTCTACACCTCACGGTAGAAGGGGAACGACTAAGTAAGTAAGTATACACAGCTCACTTCCTTTCCTCTCTGACCATAATAGTCTTCATATATATATATATATATATATATATATATATATATATATATATATATATATATATATATATATATATATATATACTGATGTGTAAGAGAGAGAGAGAGAGAGAGAGAGAGAGAGAGAGAGAGAGAGAGATCACTAATGTAGAAATGATGGAAAGAACTCGATAAATACAAGAAAATAAGAGGTGTTTAAAAGACGCTAGATTTGGATAAGATATACACTATAGAAACCAGCTGACAGCATTACAAGACAGTCCTTGGTTTGACATCCCTAGGATAAGAGAAATAATGGCAGGCCAAACTAAAAAAGCGAAATACACGGAGAAGAAAACTGGATGCGGACATAAGAGACCCTGAACGGAGACTAACACGCTTGCGTTTTTCTCATCTCAAGACGATCCCTTCAACGTGCAATGGGTAGCTAATTACTGGGCCCAGAAAGGTGCACCAAAAAACAAGATCGTCATTGGCGTACCTTTCTATGGAAGATCGTTTACGCTGACCAGCTCGTCTACTGGACTCAGCGCTCCAGCAACTGCAGGTGCCAGTGGTCCATACGTTCGCTCGGCCGGCTACCTGTCCTACTACGAGATCTGTGAGCTGATTAACAAAGGTGCTTCTCTCCATTATTTAAATGACCAACATGTGCCTTACCTCATTTCTGGAAACCAATGGGTCGGTTACGACAATGAAGACAGTCTGAGAGAGAAGGTTCGCTATGTCAAGGATAATGGGTACGGCGGCACAATGGTGTGGGCTCTCGACCTCGATGACGTGAAGGGACACTTTTGTGGAAAAGGCAAATTTCCACTGGCAAATGCCATTAAAGACGAGTGTTCAAAGTAGGCTGCGTGTCATCATCGGCAGAGAAAAATAATTAAGGACAGTTAATTTATTGTCAGTTAATGAATTACTGAACTTTGTTTTAAAATTATTTTTATCATGAGTCAAATTTGGCTAATAAAATTAAAACTAGTTTTTGCAACGAAATACTTACATAAAATTGCGTCACAATATAGACACCATCAGGTGGATAACTGCGTATATAGAGAAAGACACACAAAAGAAACCGTTTTTGTGGCGAACTACTTACGTAGATAATGACATAAAACAGACATCATTTTTCTGGAGAATTCTTTATAGACAATGGCTACAAAATATTGACACCCTTTGATCGAAAACTGCTTACAGAGAAACACGCCGAAATATAGACACCGTTTGATCTGAAGCTGTTTATTGAGAAACAAAACGAAATAGACACCGTGTGATTGGAAATTGTTTACAGAAAAACACAACGAAATATAGACACTGTTTGGTGGAACACTGCTAATGGACAATCACAACAAAATATACACAACGTATTGAGGGCGTTACCTTATCATTCCACTGGTGCTGTTAAGCGCAAGGTGTAATCTGATGGCCTCACAATTTTCCTATATCCTTTTAGGATCATGTAGAGTACTGAATATAGGCTTATTTATGTTCATTCTAACCGTGTGTCAGCACAGTTTTATTACTTTTTGTTCTATACTTACCATGCATAAATTAAATTCGATATTTTCTCTTCGTGTTAGTTCTCATGTTATGTATTATTGCATTGCATGACAGCTTGTTCCGGTAGTGCATTTTGCAAGCTGTGATGTGTGTGTATTGTCACGTAGGTCTTTATATCATTAAATTGCCTACATCTTCTTCCTATTCTCTCACCCGAATCCTTTTATTTTTTTATCACTCTTTATTTTTTTGCCTGTATTTTTCTTATTCGTTGCGAAAAATATATTTCTTTCCCATCAGCGTTTTTTCTCATACTGACTAGCATTCTATTACATAGATGTCAGGCAGACGAGAAGTGTTATAATGCATTCCGCCAGACCGGAGAGCCGACAGCTGTCTGCAGTTTCTCCGGGGACAGTGTTTTCTACGGCTGAGTTCTGGGCCGGTAGTGTGAAAATTCACCCCATCGGTCATGGCAGGCAGACAGAGGGTCTGCAATTTTTCAGTAACCGCGAGCGTTTCGTCACATAGCTCCGGCGAAGCGTGAAAATCGCCCATGCTTTGTAGACGGTTGTCTGAGATTTGCAACTGTCACGCGCATTTCTCGGTCACTGATGGCTGTTACGACATGAGGGAAGCTGACATAGGGTGTTAGAGAAGGGGAGAGACGGGCGCTGTTTCGTGGTTTCGAAACAGTGGGATTCTTTGTCCGTTTCATAGATATTAAACCTAGTTTGAAACTTTATTTTCATTCTTTCTCAATAAATCGCAGTAGACAGGTGGTTCGCGAAGAGTAGAGCTGTATAAGCGAAGTTTCTTAGTTTGTTGCGACAATTTGTCGAACTTCTAGACTTCCATAAATATAAGCGTATAATTCTTAATTTTGCGATATCCTGTAGTGCTGTGTTTGAGGTAAATATATTATTATCTAGTATTTTGTGAAGTGATTAAGTGTTAAATCGCTCATTTCATTTTAACTAGTTCTGTGTCCAGAGTGCTTAATTTATAGTTTGTATTATTTTTCTAGTGACGCATACAGTGGAAATACATAATAAATTATATCTTTAGCTTACTAAAACTAGTAGCTATAAGGAATTTAATTTAACGGCTAATACTCAGTCGAAACTGTTTTAATAACAAACTTATAAATGCTAGACGCGACATCAGTGAATATTGACGGAATACGCACCATATTCCTAATTCCTGATGATCGATGTTATATAACTTATTTCACCGGAAGTTTAAATAATAAGTCAAGCTGTAGGCTTGCTGTTTTAAATGTAAGTTATACTGAGTACATATATGTAAATTATTTGATATGTGTTCTTTCCATTTTATATAGTGTAACGGTGGTACCCAACTTGCCAGCGTTTAGTAAAGAGACATATTTGTGTGAAGCATAGACAGTTCCTATCTTTAACCACGTGGGTTTGTTTGTTTCAAGTAACACTGGCCTGACAGTGCATATGCCATCAGAGAGAGACAGTAATAGCAATCCCACTAACGGTTTCTAAAGACTAGAAATATATATTGGGCTTTTGAGCCAGTTCATATTGCTCCACAAATTTAAATGTACATGCTGCCTGGCGGCGAGAATAATTACAATCAATAACATTACTTTCTGACATTGTTGACAAGTGAGTGGGGAACTAAGATTTTTTGTTTGAGAGAAGTGGTCCACCGGTCATCTTCCTAATTAAGGGAAACTTCGTGTTCTGACATTTTGTGCTCGTTTAAGCCTAATTCTTACCTCGTGAGTCAAGTGACATTAACTTTAGTCTGAAATAACTATCGCCTGAAGCAGACGCTCCGCAGATCCATTTTGATGAAACCAACAAACAAATCTGCAGAGCTGGGATCTGTTTCATTAAACGACAGTAACAGATAAAAAGTGTGAGTGTACAAAATTTGCGCCAGCCGGCGAAACCACAACACGATTGTAAGTATATCAGGGCCCTGATGAAAGATGCGAGTGAAAGTGACGGAAGGATGTTCGTTGTATAATACACTCACTTGTTATATTTGTTTTTTTTTCCTTAGGCAAGATTTGCTGCTTAAGTAACGTGTTCCTTTAGAATAGATACTGCTGTCAAAGTCAGTCTATACCTTCAAAGGGGAACAATATTAGACCCTAACCACATGCATCTATAACTCTTTGGGCCATCATCTGTCATCCTAACGGGGCTGTGGGCTAAACCTAGAGTTAAGATCATAACAGGGCTATCATCCTTGTAGCATTTTCCTTGAATTTTATGACTATTTGTGTATGTTTTTCCTTGATGTAATTTTTGGTGTTGTGAGAAGATTTTTTTTAGATGGTAATAATAAAATCTCTCTTGAACTAAATCAGTGCGTTGGTCAGCTCGTTCAAATAATATATATATTCATGGTTATAGATTTCCCACGTCTGTGTGTTTAACTGTCGTCACGTGTATGTGCGTGCCCGTGAGTAGATAGAGATTTATGTAATATATATCTGTGGTTTAGACTGTCTGACACTTTAAAAGCGGTCGTAGAAGATAGGTGAGAGAGAGAAGATTATCTCGATTCTCAAAGACAGCCTCTATATCACATTCTATCATCTCACGTGTGGAAATTCTATTGCTTTTCACCAGCTCACACTGTGACTATCACTCATTCCAACCTATTCAGAAGGGACCAAACCCAAGTCTTAATTCTCCTATCTAAAATCTACGACAAATGGTTGCTCGTTACCGGGAATTGAACCCAAAATCCTATGGCGATACGACAAATGTGGTCTCGCCCGACGGATTTTTGAACTTAGAATAGGAAGACGAGTACGACAAATGTGGACTCGTCTATCGGGTTTTTGAACTTAAGATTCTTTATTCTGTAATAGAGTAAGAGTGTGATGTCTTGTGAGTTGTTATATCTTTAAATAATTTATCCCCTAGACTAACGATCTGTTTACGGGCGTGCTGACCACACAAACTGATAAGTTTTTTTCCACAGCATTTTGAATAATATACATTTGAGTTACAGGTTGATTTTGTCGGAATACATGTTAATTAATGATTTTGTAATACTAAACGCTGGTAAAGTTTTGTGAGTGTATAACATTCACAAGGGTTCTGAAGCAGGAAGGTGTTTGAACTAAAGTTAAGGAGTGCGTTTCGGGCTATTTGTCCAGATTAATTGCCTCCCTCACCCTAACTGTCTTCAGGGGTGAACTATAGTGGATTTTAAAATTAAGGGATTATTTTTCTCTTTAATTTTTGCAATAATTATTTTGCTTTTCCACTGTAGCAACTTATTTTTCAGAAGTAATCTTAACTACCATTTAGTTGGCGTAGTCGTGTTTTGCATTAAGTGCTTTATTGCCGATAATAGCAGCGATAGTTAGATTTTACTTTGGAGGAGGTATCCCAGGGTTGAGGATATCATCTTTTGAATTTTTGGTATTTTTTCTCGTAAGTGGTAGGAGTCAGTTTATCCTTTTTCTTATTTTCTTTCTCCACTAGTCTCAGTCACTGACATAATATGGCCGAGAGGGCAAAGCTTAGACAACTCCTCAGGGACGAAGCGAGAGAGGAGGGACTGGAAGGAGAGGAAGCGAAAGCATTTGTCAGAGACGAACTTGAGAGATATGATGCGGAGAGGAAAGCAGCGGAAGCTAAAGAGGAAAAAGAAGCAGCGGGGAGGAAAGAAGCGGAGGAACGTCTTTTACAGCAGAAGAAGATGGACGAGAAAATGGAAATTCGCAGGGCGAACGAAAGAGAGAAGGAGAGACAGCATGAGTTAGCTCTTAAAACTCTGGAATTCCAAAGTCGTGGTGCCGCCTCTACCTCCAGCAATGGAGAGTCTTCTCCTCATTCTTCCTTAACTGATCCTTCTAACACTCAATCCTTTCAACTCAACGCTATGTCTTTCACTCTTGAGTCTTTCCCTTGTCCTAATGAGAAGATTGACACTTGGCTAGAAAAATTTGAGAAAATTGCAACTCTGTATGGTTTAGAAAGGTCGCGTTGGAACATGAAGCTTTCTCAGGCGCTGAAAAGCAGTGCTTATAATGTTTACGCCAAACTGGAAAGCAGCCAACAAGACAACTATGATCTGTTGAAGAAAGCGCTACTGGAGCGTTTTGAAATGAATGCGCGAAAGTTTTTGCAACTGTTTCGCAACAGCAGAAAAGAGAATTCTGAAACTTTTCAGCAGTTCTCGTCTCGGTTGAAGGGATACCTGACAAAGTGCCTTGAGCTCTCGCAGCTCCCCTCTACCTATGAAGGTCTTGAGGAATTTGTTTTAACGGAACAAATAAAGAACACTTTGTCTGCTGATACCCGGAGATTTCTCGCTGAGCAGGGGGCAGAAAAACTTGAAGACATTTTGGAAAAGTCTGAGCGTTATCACAATGCGCTGGCTGAACTACCGGCCACAAAGCGGAAACCGACAGAGGAGCATTTTCGAAAACATAACCCAGAGCAATCTTCTCAGGCTTCTAACCTAAATAACCACAGAGAAACTGGACCTCAAAACCCCCCTCCTGAAAAATCCAAGTTCTACAAAAACAAGTACCCCAACCACCCCAAACAGTCTGATCAACCCGACCGCCCTTCATGGCAGCGCAGCCAGAAAGGACAAGATGGCAAAGGGAGAACCCCTGAGCACGGGACATATGATCAGACCGAGCACACCGAGCCGAAACGCATCGGATGCTTATTAACAGTCTCGCAAGGTGGAATTATTGACAGTGATTTCCAACCTGTTGGGGATGGACCCTCAACGCGAGGTACTGTTATTTTGAACGGTTCTCAAAGTCTTTGTTTATTCGACACGGGGCTTTCTTATGATTGCATTGTTGCCAGGAACCTGGTCAAACCCGGTCAAGAGACAGCAGAGACCTTTCAACTTTGTGGAGTTCGTAAGAGTGATGCACCTACAGCATTGGTGGAGATCCACTCTGATTTCGTCAGAGGTGGGATCAAAGCGGCTGTTATGGATGATCCCATCTACCCAGTCATACTTGGCGGGAGATACGTGTGTATTGGGAAACCGGAAGAGCCGATTGTGGCAGCAGTAACTACAAGAGGGCAAACCAAGAAGGAACGGGAGCCTGCGCCGAATTTGTTACCCATGGAACTTAAAGAAGCGCAATACAAGGACCCTACTTTGGCACCCTGCTTTAGGAAACTGCCCATGGCTAAGGAACCCAAACAGCACGGGGACATTTTTTCTGAGGATGGCGTACTTTATCGGAGAACGGGCAAGCCTGACCAAGGGTACAACCAGCTCCTAGTACCGAAACAGTACAGAAGCCAAATCCTAGAAATGGGGCACTCTCTTCCCTTCAGCGGACATATGGGACAGAACGCCACAAACCAACGTATAACCACTCATTATTGGTGGCCAGGAGTAAATACTGATGTTATCAGATATGTCAAATCCTGTGCCCAGTGCCAACGTGTGCCACCCAAGCAACGAGCACCCCCAGTCTCTTTGGGTGAAATGCCAATAGTGGGTACACCATTCGAACGGGTTGTGATCGACATTTTAGGGCCTTTCGAAAGGACTAAAAGAAGGAACAGGTTCATCCTGACCTTAGTCGATACATGCACTTTATGGGCAGAAGCTATCCCGCTAACATGCGCAGATGCCAAGCATGTCACAGAAGCCCTAGTGCAGATTTTCACTCGGTTGGGATTCCCTCAGCAAGTGTTGACGGATAACGGATCTCCATACCGAAACCTGTTGATGGATGAGATCGTTAAGATCTTGAGGACCCAGCACATCCACACTAAGCCATATACTCCGGCCGGAAATGGGCTCGTGGAACGTGCTAATGGAAACCTCAACATGATGCTAAGTAAACTGGCACAAGTGAAACCTGAAGATTGGGATCTTTGTATTCCTGGAGCTTTATTTGGCTACAGAGAATCTCCTCATACTTCCACAGGATTTCCGCCAGCTACACTCTTATTCGGCAGACCCATTAAGGGCCCGCTTGAAGCCTTACTTCAGTCTCTGACAGACGAGAAGGCGGATGAGACAGTCGTCTCAGCAAGTAAATATGTGTCGGTTTTAAAGGAAAGGTTGAAACTAGGGTGGGACCTAGCAACGACTAACTTTAAGCGAGCACGCACAAAGCACGCTAACCGATACAGGAAAGTCGCGAAAGAGAGAGAACTGGAAGCAGGAGAGAAAGTTTTGGTGTTACTCCCTACCGAGAACATCCAACTGAAGATCGGATGGCAAGGGCCGTTTACCGTCCTGAAAAAGATTTCTAAGGCTAACTACCAGATCTCTATTCAAGGAAAGGAGAAGGTCTTCCATTTAAATCTGTTAAAGTGATACTTGGAAAAACCAGTGCCAACCTCCGACCATCTCCTGACGATCGCCAAAGCTGACGAAGATGATGATAGTGGCAGGGATAGTCCACCGCAATCACACGAAATCTTTGAAAAATGTCAGAAGCGGCGACGCTCTTTCAAGCGCGCATGGGAGACATTCCAGAGGAAGGAAACGTCGGGGCAGACTTCATGAGTAGATATTGGAGAGAGATGGAGGGGGAAGATGAGAGGGAAGAAGACAGACACCCCGAAGCTACGGTTATAGGAAATTTAATTCCATAACGTAGACATGGAGTGCTTCCATATCTTAAAGGGGGGACGTCCTGTCACGTAGGTTTTGATCATTAAATTGCCTATTCCCTCTTCTTTTTCTTTTCACCCGAAACCTCTATTATTTATTATCTGTCTTTACCTTTTTCCGGTATTTTTCGCATCATTCGTTTGCGAAAAATATTTTCTTCAGTATTCTCAAACTTTACCTTGTGTTTTTCTCATACTGGGATACGTAATTCTATTACATAGATGTCAGTCAGACGTGAAGTGCGATTTAGTTGCAGTCCATCTCAGACATCGAGCCGACTTGGGTCTGCACCTTCAGATGACACGACGCTCCTGAGTTAGATTCTCGACGTAAACTCGTGAGAATGCTAGGAGAGAGCCGACATCCGTCTGCATTTTCACCGGTCAACAACGAGTCGCATCGGCCGAACGCTTAAGTAGGAGCGAATATTTACACCTTATAGTCGCAGTTTCAGACGGTTGTCTGAGATTTGCAACTGACACGCGCTTTTCCTGGTCAGTTTGTTACCGCAGGTGCGTAATCGCACTGGTGGCAGTTACGACACGCCTCTAAGTTAAAGGTAGCTGTTATGAGAAGGGGGAGAGATCGGGGCGGGGGAGATAGTTCATCCTTTGTCTGGTTTAAAATATTAACCCACGTTTGAAACTGTTTCATTTCACTCAGTAACTTTGCAGTTAGACTAGAACAACCTTCGTTCGATTTCTAAATAATCTCTGTAAATAGAGATGGCCTTTAGTTTGGTCGAAGTGGTTTAAGTTCTTAGTACTTCTGTGTTTGAGGTAAATATTATATATAATAGATCTCTAGTATTTTGTGAAGTGATTAAGTGTTAAATCGCCGATTTCATTTTAAACTAGTTCTGTGTGCAGAGTGAATATTTTGATAGTTTGTTATTTCTTTAATCGACGAGTTGCAGTGGAAATACAAAATAAATTATATTTTTAGCTTACTAAACAAGTAGCTGAAATGAGTTTAATTTAACTGTTAAATACTCAGTCGAAACTGTTTTAATAACTAACTTATAAATGCTAGATGCGACATCAATGAATATTGACGGAATACGAAGATATTCCTAATTCCTGATGATTGATTTTTATATAACTTATTTCACGGGAAGTTTTAAATATAAGTCAAGCTGTAGGCTTGTCGTGTAAAATGTAAGTTATATTGAGTACATATATGTAAATTATTTGATATGTGTTCTTTCCATTTTATATAGTGAAACGGTGGTACCCAACTTGCCAGCGTTTAGTAAAGAGACATATTTGTGTGAAGCATAGACAGTTCCTATCTTTAACCACGTGGGTTTTTTGTTTTCAAGTAACACTGGTCTGACAGTGCATATGCCATCAGAGAGAGACAGTAATAGCAATCCCACTAACGGTTTCTAAAAACTAGAAATATATATTGGGCTTTTGAGCCAGTTCATATTGCTCCACAAATTTAAATGTACATGCTGCCTGGCGGCGAGAATATTACAAGAATAACATTAACATTCCGACAGAGATTGTGACTAGTATTGTGGTGACCAAATATAGTACCTGCCTGAAAGAAGACACCGATCTGACATTCCTTAAATCCTAGAATCCAAAGCTAATGACATTGTGCTCTGCTAACTTTCGTGCCTGGACAAATTTTATGTGACTTAATCAGACATTCGGAAAAAAATTAGAACACCCAAGGAATCGTTCCCTGAGACAGAGAGTTCAGTACGTCTTTTGGAACTGGGGGTTTCTTGGTCGATGACTGCATTTTTCGAGTCTGTGCGAAGGTCCTAGAATTATTATGTTCCCAGAGGCAGCGAGCAAAGTTGTGAGTATATATGTGTGAGCAAGGCCATGGCTGAATGAATGAGAGTACACAGGCCAGAGTGTTATGTTACCGGTGTATTATTGTCACTCATTTGCTATCTTAAATTTTTAAATCTGCAGAATTTGTTACAAATGCTAGAGTTTCTTTTTCTTAGGCTAAATCAGATTATCCAACTCTGTTCATACATTTACGAGAAAGAAAGAAACCTCTTAGACTCAACCCTATGTATCTATAACTCTTTGGGCCATCATCTGTTCTCTTAACGGGGCTGTGGGCTAAACCTAGAGTTAAGATTCTATCATCCCTGTAGCATTTTCTTGAATTTTTATGACTATTTGTATATGTTTTCTCCTTGATGTATTTCTTTGGTGTTGTGAGAAGATTTTTTTTTGATGATAATAATAAAAATCTCTCTTGAACTAATCAGTGCGTTGGTCAGCTCGTTCTAAAAATATATATATATATATCCATTGTTATAGATTTCCCACGTCTGTGTGTTTAACTGTCGTCACGTGTATGTGCGTGCCCGTGATTAGATAGAGATTTATGTAATATATATCTGTGGTTTAGACTGTCTGACATTTTAAAAGCGGTCGTAGAAGATAGGTGAGAGAGAGAAGATTATCTCGATTCTCAAAGACAGCCTCTATATCACATTCTATCATCTCACGTATGGAAATTCTATTGCTTTTCACCAGCTCTCACTGTATCTATCACTCATTCTAAGCTATTCAGAAGGGACCAACCCAAGTCTTAATTCTCCTATCTAAAAATCTACGACAAGGACATGCACACCACCATAGCTGGCAGACGCTGGAGTTGGGTTGGCCATGTCCTCAGAAGAGACCTCGATGCCATCACAAGAACAGCTATGCTAGGGACCCCTGAAGGAAAACGAAAGACAGGCCGACCAAAAACAACTTGGCGGAGGACTGTGGAGGCTGAGATGCAAGGAATGAACCAGAGTTGGGGCACTGTACGAAGGATGGCCACCGACCGAGCAAGGTGGAATCAATTTGTTGTTCCCCTACAAGACGCCACTAGGCGTGATGGCCACTGACTGCTTTGACGGTTGGCGGCTATGGATCAAAGAAGAAGAAAGTAAAGATATATATATATATATATATATACTGAAGCACATCAAAAACGCACCACTATTACCCCCATATATGCGATGCGAGAGTTTTAGCCTGGAAGGTTCTAAAAGTGGGAATGGGTTTTCCCCGGTTTGTCGTCAGGTAGAGAGCGAATGGTCTCCAGGTTGGGGGTGGCATAGTGCTGACAACCCACGGGTTTGTGTACAGACTACATGAAAACAATGAAAGTTACACGTGCAGCACGATTCCCAACAGCTTTGACCCTGAAAATGTGTCTAACAACTTCCTTTTATACTTGTCAGTGAAAATTTTTTTTTAAATTAAGAGAACTTTTGAAAGTGGATATCAGAAGATATCCACCCCGAGCAAAGTGGAATTTTGTTTTGCATCTTCGCGACGCCACCAGGCAGTGATGGCACTGACTGCTATTGACTGTTCGAGCCTAGGTAAAGCAAAAAAGAAGAAAGAACAGTGGCTTCCTAGCTCGGTGGTCCATGGTTCGATCCCCAGTTGAGGTGGGATTTTTTAGACCGCAAACGGCTCCGGGGTCGACCAAGCCTCATACATTGGGTACCAGAGGAACTCTGGGAAGGTTAAGGCGGCCGGCGTGATGCTGACTACATCACCCCTAGGGTGTCGATGGTCGAGAAAATAATGTTTAAAACCATATTCCCCCCCCCTCAACGGGCGTGTAATGATCTTTACTTTTTTAAGTTACGGTAAGATGTGGTAATAGGCCCCCACAGTTTCCTATTTGCTTAAAATTGTAACCATGCAAAAATCCGGCCAACTTTTTCAAGTGCTTCATTTAATCCTACAAGTGGAGTGCACACCATAACTAAATTTTATCACGGCTGCACCACAAGTGAAAGACTAGTCTTTTGGTTCTAACGTTTTATATACTTCTAGACAGTGTATGTCCATGAACAATTAGCTCGTTTCTGTCGGCCAAAGATCACAAATTGCACACACATAAATGAAAGAGATTGATCAATTCATCATCAAGTATTCCTTGAAGCTTATTTTGTCAGTTTAAAATTCTCCATTTTTAATTTCACAAAAAATTTGTTGGAATGCAATAACACTTCTTAAAATCCTCTATTCCTAAGATTGATAAACGGTAACCGAACATAATAATAGATTCACTATTAAAGGACACTGCGTTGATGTCAAAGTCGTCAATAAATTTAATTCATCTATGTATGTCTGACGCTCATTAACACAAAGAATTGGTAATTCCTCAACCACTGTCACTTAAATTGCCATATTAACAACAAGATTAAAGCTTCTTTTTTTTGGTCATACACCAAATCATTGTTTTAAAATATATTCTAAATTAACAACCTACAGTGCACACAATTTGTACACTAACTTAACATTTATACTAGGGTGGTCAGACGTCCGGATTTACCCGGCTTTTCGCGCCCAAACTGATCGTCCGGCCGGATTTTTTTAATATGTTGAAATATCCGGCTTTTATGTGATTGACTAAATTACTCACGTGAAAGACACCATTTTAAAAAAAAAATCTTTACTGGAATCCGATTTCTGAGTACAGAAATTCTGCCAGAATTAAGAATTTTTATCTCCGCAAAATCGACGGATCGCGCAAATTGCTAACAACACTACCGTAAGTTGTCATGTTGTTCGATAGTTTATAATAGATTACTATCATATTTTAACCCAGGTTAAACGCTGTTTATGTTTATTGGCATTTGTTAGGGGAAAATATAAGAGACAAAACGGCATGAATAAGAACTTGGGTCTGGATTTAGTCAATTATAATTTCGTTGTCTATTGCAAATTACAAGTAATATCATAATTGAACTGAAAAAAAAATGTCAGTGCTTTTCCAGTGGTCGACAAGAGTATGAAGCAGAATTCTAGAATGTCTTGTATGCAGAGGCGGCACATTTGTATCAGTAGCAAATAAAGGTGCAGCTGATTTAAAAACAAACATATAGAAACAGAAAAGCACAAGAAAGCACTTGCGTCTGAATGTTTGCAATCAAAACTGACATTTTTTACTAAAGAAATAAGCGAGGAAAGGTTTGAAGTTGCCGCGGCCGAGGGTGCTTTTGCTTTTCATACTGTAAAACATCACAACTCTTTCAGATCAATGGATTGTACTTCAGTGTTACTCAAGAATGTTTTCCACGATTCAGAAATTGCCAGCAAATTCTCATGTGCCAAAACAAAAACAGCTGCTATTATCATTGCTGTGATTGCACAGCATTCTACTGAAGCAGCTTTGGAAGCACTGAAGGAAAGCAGCATTCCATACTATGGAGTTTCCACTGATGGAAGCAATCACGGCTCTGTCAAAATATTTCCAATAATCATTCAGTATTTTGACTGGAAAGTTGGTGGTTTACAGTCTAAGTTAATTGAGTTGCAGAATACACAAAATGAGACAGCAGAAAAAAATTTCAAAATATGTAACAGACACCATGATAAAATATGACCTCTTGGAGAAGTGTGTTGCATTTACTGGGGATAACTGTAACACAATGTTTGGTGGAATTGAGCGAAATGCAGAGGGTAACAATGTGTTTGCAAAATTAAAGACTGTGTTACAGACGAACAATTTATTTGGTGTAGGCTGTCCAGCACATGTTTTGAACAACTGCATTCACAATGCTGTTGAAAAACTTGACATTGATATGGAAAATATTCTTAATAAGGTTGACCAATATTTTCATATTCATACAGAGGAGTTGAAGGAATTTTGTGATTTTGTGGACATAGAATTCAGACAACCATGGCAGAACAAGGTGGCTGTCATTATTCCCATGTGTTGCAAGAATGATCCAGATGTTTCCGGTACTGAAGGCTTTTTTTTCAGTCACAAGACAATCCACCTACAAGGATCTTTCGTGCTTTGATTTCTATACATATTTAAAACGAAGCCCAACTTTGTTGAAGATTTTATCATCAGAAAAATATAAGTAGGCACACAAACATTGTGATTTTATTAGCTTATTGTTTGAATGTACAAAAAAAAAAAAAAATATGTTTCAGCGTCTTGTAGTTATCGAACAAAGGTGTCCTACTTTTAAAAAATACTGTCCTCCCTTGTCCTCCTTTTTAGGACCAAAAAAATGACATTTGTCCTTCTTTTTGTGTTGAACAATAAGGCCACCATAATTTACACAACCATCTAAAAGTGTACACACATAGGTCTTACATTTCAAGATGAGAAAATAAAAAAACACGCGCACACACGAGCACTCACACTCGCGCAAACACAAATGTCACGGAATTGCCTCCCCTGCTTTGCAGTAGTGGTCCAACAGTGGCCAACACTCAAGAGTATCTAATATGGGCCTTCAAAGGCGTCTACCTTCGCACAAGATTACTCTTGGCAGAGTTATAGATAGAAGGATAATGACGCTTCTATCTCAAGGGAGTTTTCGTAAGATATTTCCGAAGTCAAGAACAATGCCGCATTGGCAGGACAGTTGTTAACTTTTATTGGTCCGCCGCCTTTTATGAAGAATTAAGCAATTATTAATTTCAGCTCGTTCAAGCCCCCACACTGATTTACTCAGTGGAATTCTTATTATTCTGGTATAGCTCTGTTTAGAGTGTATTTAGTAAATTGACTGGGACAAACATACAGTACATTCAAAATGATTAAATCGACGTTAAATTTGTATATTTACAAATAACAAATTTAATAGTCATTTAGGTTTTAACAAGGGTTTAAAGGGATGAATAATTATTTTTTTTTTAAAAGTTTATCATCACTGTTGTGATGGGATAGAAATGTGTTAAGCAGGTCATTTGGTAGCTTTTACGTGTTAATTAGCTGCCAGTGACAGTTATGCTCCTTCTGATGGTTTGGTTCTTGGTAGACTGATCACGCTCGTCGCTGGTCAAGGTTGTAGGGTGCAGCACGTTCCCAGAAGTGTCTACGAAGTTGGTCCCTCGTCTTAAAGCTCAGGCAATTTTTCACTTCTTGTTCCAGAGATCTCAGATAGTACCCTCAACTGGTACCACCAACAACTATGGTAAAAGAATAGAAACAAAACGCTCTCATGCGTATTGCGTTTCCCGACACATACTTATGTGTTACCATCTACCTATTCCAGCATACCATCTACCTCAGAATTTACCCTCGATGAGAATTAAGCTTAATCCCTAGAGAGAAAACTTTCTTTACATTCAAATGAAAAGGTTAATAGTATAGATAGAATATGTTTAAATTCACATCTACACTGATTGAAAAGTGTTCACAATATAGATTGAATATGTTTTCATTTACATCTAGACTGATTGACAGGCTTTGAAACTGTCATTAATTTTTAAAGTGAACATAGACATTTATACTGGTTTGAAGATGTAGATATTGTAATTAGAATGTACATCATTTCTTTCATCTCCCCCCCTTGCTCCCTATAGAACTTGGGACTACCTATGCTTTTTAGTTCTCTTTAAGAAACTAGCAATAAAGCAGTCACCAGCCCTTGCAGTGGTGGTTCATGAATTCATCATTCTATATGCTGAGGTTGCCAGCCTCAAATGACTTGGACATCCATTCGCGATTTTCACATATTAATATTCACATGGCAATATATACATATTAGTTCACATGTTAGTAATGAAAAACATAGAATGTAAAGAAATGCACAACTTACGCCAATCTTGGCTCAGAGACTGTTTGTTCAGAGAAGTAGGTTTAAGGCACTGGCAGATACATTTTTTCACGTATCTTGGGGGTCGCTATGTTAGCACTAAACCCCCACTATGACTCCGTGTTTCAGTTTTCTCAGATGCCGGTCTTCCTTATTAAAATTGTTTTCCTGGGCTCTTTAAGTCCTTCAAGATGTTCCACATTGTCGGGTCTGATAAAGGGAATTCTGAATTCTAACCCTGGCAGTCTGGTTTTGTCTTGGCAGGCGATCCTCAAAGTGAATTTTCACAGTGTCTTAAAACTGCGAAAAGGTCAGGTTATATGGCCCTTCTTCCCCTGCATTTGTTTTGTTACGATGTTAAGAAAGCTCCAATCGTTTCAAACATGCGTGTTTAGTGTGGTAATTTCAAAACTATGTCCGCCTGAAATAATGTGCGTGATGCAAAAGGTCACCTCTCCCATATATGGAAATAAAATATGCGATGCCTTGTATGCAAACTCACAAACACATCTGTAAACTCATTCGACAATATGTGTCAGATGTAACATCTTACTTTCCTGCTTTGCCACAAGGTGTGCAGGAAACAATGATGTCATGCATATCTGTCCAAAATATGTCGCACAGAAGAGTAATCTCGTTATCTGTCGCTTGAGTGCACAAAATCCGTCTCTTTACCATCTTGTCCAAGAACGCACCATTGCCTTATCAGCGATTAAACAAATGCGCTGGGCGATATAGTGTTAATATGTAGTCTGATGTCGGCCACACGCGAGATTAACCAACATGGTTGTCGATTAATTATTATCTCAGCTGTTCCTTGCAAAGCAGTGAGAAATGGGTAACCAAACAGACATGACGGATTAACACTGAGAGGAGTGTAAGAATTTTGAAAAATACAAAATATCTGCTACATAGCAGAGAAAGAAAAAGGTGGCGACTACGCTGATTACTGCCGTAGTGAAGCAGAGATCGAGAAGAAGTCGCCCCAAATCCATCTTGTGACAACAAACACTGTGACGAATGATCTCTTTAGCAGATAGATTTTTTAAAAAAGACGAGCAATTGTTCACACTATATAATGTGAGGCCTTCGTTGATACGTGTCATAACTGTTATAATTGTATTCAAATTAGTGATATAAAATTACATTAGATTCTGCATTACTGAGGAAAATTATAAAATTGCTTCACATTTGACACGATTATCATAAGAGACTTTTTTTTTTTGCTTTTCAGAACAGTCGCAAGTTAGGAAGTTCAGAATTTTCTGCTGCTGCATTTGATTTATTCGCAATGTAACAACATAATGAAGGATGACCTAGCTATGAGGAAGATAAAAATATAAATGCTTGCAGTTTTTTTTTTATCTAGGTGCCTGCCTTATTTTTTTTATTGCCGTAAATCTATATTTTAGAATCGAACATATCGGATACCTAAAAGTGGTAAAGCGTTAAACATAAAACATAGAGAAAAGTATATTTACAGTTTAGTAGTTAGTGTCGTAGATTTATGATAGGAGAATTAAGACTAGGGTTGGTCCCTTCTGAATAGGTTGGAATGAGTGATAGATACAGTGAGAGCTGGTGAAAAAAACAATAGAATTTCCCCACGTGAGATGATAGGATGTGATATAGAGGCTGTCTTTGAGAATCGAGATAATCTTCTCTCTCTCACCTATCTTCTACGACCGCTTTTAAATGCGTCAGACAGTCTAAACACAGATATATATATATTAATATATCTCTATCTACTCACGGGCACGCACATACACGTGACGACAGGTAAACACACAGACGTGGGAAAACTATAACAATGATATACAGATAATTGGGATCGAGCTGACCAACGCACTGATTTTTTGTTCAAGAGAGATATTTTAATTATCATATCAAAATTTCTCACAACACCAAAAATTACATCCAGGAAAACACATATACAAATAGTCATAAAATTTAAGAAAATGCTACAAGGATGATAGCCCGTTAGAATCTTACTCTAGGTTTAGCCCACAGCCCCGTTAAGAGAACAGATGATGGCCCAAAGAGTTATAGATACGTAGGGTTGAGGCTAAGAGTTTTTCTTCTTTTCTCGTAAATGTATGCACAGAGTTGAATAATCTGATTTAGCCTAAGAAGTAAAGAAACTCTAGCAAATAGTAACAAATTCTGCAGGTTAAACAAAAAGAATTAAGACAGTAAATGGGTGACAATATACAACTGTAAAATAACACTCTGATCTGCGTACACTCATTCATTCAGCCATGGCCATGGGTACACAGTTATACTCACAACTTTGCTCGCTGCCTCTGGGAATATAATAATTCTAGGACCTTCACACAGACCCGAAAATGCAGTCCTTGACCAAGAAATCCCCAGTTCCAAAAGACGTACTAAACTCTCTGTCTCAGGGAACGATTCCTTGGGTGTTCTAAGTATTCGAATGTCTGATTAAGTCACATAAAATATTGTCCAGGCACGAAAGTTAGCAGAGCACAATGTCATTAGCTTTGGATTCTAGGATTTAATGAATGTCAGATCGGTGTCTTCTATCAGGCAGGTACTATATTTGGTCGCCACAATACTAGTCACAATCTCTGTCGGAATGTTACTGTGATTCTTGTAATATTCTCGCCGCCAGGCAGCATGTACATCTAAATTTGTGGAGCAATATGAACTGGCCCAAAAGCCCAATATATATTTCTAGTCCTTAGAAACCGTTAGTGGGATTGCTATTACTGTCTCTCTCTCTGATGGCATAAGCACTGTCAGATCAGTGTTACTTGAAACAAAAAAACACCCACGTGGTTAAAGATAGGAACTGTCTATGCTTCACACAAATATGTCTCTTTACTAAACGCTGACAAGTTGGGTACCACCGTTTCACTATATAAAAGAAAGAACACATATCAAATAATTTACATATATGTACTCAATATAACTTACATTTTAAATAGCAAGCCGACCGCTTGACTTATAATTAAAACTTCCCGTAAAGTAAGTTATATAAAAATCAATCATCAGGAATTTAGGAATATCTTCGTATTCCGTCAATATTCACTGATGTCGCATCTAGCATTTATAAGTTAGTTATTAAACTATATTCTCTCGTCTGATTTATTTAGAAGTTAAATTAAATTTCTTTATTACCCGACTGAATTTAAGGTTTAATGCTAGAAATATAATTTATTCTGCTTTCCACTGAAACGCGTCACTAGAAAATAATACAGACTATATAGATTAAGCACTCTGTTCCAAAGAACTAGTTTAACGCTTTAACCACTTTCCAAAATACTAGATATCTATATGCTATTTACCTCAAACACAGCACTACAGGATATCGCACAATTAAGAATTTTACGCTTATATTTATGGAAGTCAAACAGATACAGGAAATACCAGGACTGAACATCAGTGGAAGATCAATAAACAACCTTAGATATGCAGATGATACCGTGTTGTTAGCTGAAAGCGAACAGGAGTTACAAGAACTAGTGAAGCAAGTGAACAGTATAAGTCATGAATATGGACTCGACATTAATATTGAGAAAACTAAAACTATGATAATTAGCAAAACAGATGATAAACCCACATTAAAGATAAGCGTAAATGGGAAAATCCTGGAACAAGTCAAGAGCTACGTATATCTTGGTCATATAATAACAGAAGATGGCAGATGTGAAACAGAAATCAAGAAGAGAATAGGAATGGCCAAAGCTACATTCAACAACATGAAACATATACTGACATCCAAACAGTTGTCTCATAAATTAAAACTGAGAATCATAAAGTGTTATATATATTCTGCATTTCTGTATGGTGCAGAAACATGGACGATGAATAAGCATTTGGAAGAAAGAATTGAGGCTCTTGAAATGTGGATATATAGAAGAATGGGGCGTATCTCATGGAAAGAGATGAAAACAAATAAGGAGGTCCTAGAAAATCTAGGTATGAAAAGAGAACTAATGAGAGAGGTCAAAGTTCGGCAGCTAAAATACTTTGGCCACATAAAAAGGCATAACACCTTGCAGAAGACCATAACAGAAGGGAGAGTTGAAGGTAAACGTGCAAGGGGAAGACAGCGCTATAAGTGGGAAGATAACATCAAGAGATGGACGGGAAAGAGTCTATCAGAGTGTACCACCAAGACAAGAGACAGAAGACGTTGGAGATCCATTACAGCCAACCTCCGTTGTGGAGATGGCAACTGATGATGATGAGAAGTTCGACAAATTGTCGCAACAAACTAAGAAACTTCGCTTATACAGCTCTACTCTTCGCGAACCACCTGTCTACTGCGAATTATTGAGACAAGAATGAAAATAAAGTTTCAAACTAGGTTTAACATCTATGAAACGGACAAAGAATCCCACTGTTTCGAAACCACGAAACAGCGCCCGTCTCTCCCCTTCTCTAACACCCTACGTCAGCTTCCCTCATGTCGTAACAGCCATCAGTGCGATTACGCACCTGCGTTAACAAACTGACCGGGAAAAGCGCGTGTCAGTTGCAAATCTCAGACAACCGTCTGAAACTGCGACTATAAGGTGTAAATATTCGCTCCTGCTTAAGCGTTCAGCCCGGAAAACCCGCGCGTGACAGGTGCAAATGTAGACAAAAAGTCTGCTCTATGTCCAGCGAAACGAATTTTTCGCACATTTACGTCTTACCTGCGCGACTGACATCTGATGCAATAAGGTTACTAGTCAGTATGAGAAAGAAAAACGATGGTGGGAAAGAAATATATTTTTCGCAACGAGTGATGCGAAAAAATACAGGAAAAACAAGTACGGAAAGATAATAAAATAAAAGGATGCGGGTGAGAGAATAGGAAGATGATGTAGGCAATTTAATGATCAAAACCCACGTGACAGGATGTCCCCGTTAAGATAAGGAAGCACTCCATGTCTACGTTATGGAATTAAATTTCCTATAACCGTAGCTTCGAGGTGTCTGTCTTCTTCCTTCTCATCTTCCCCCTCCATCTCTCTCCAATTCCTACTCAAGTCTACTCCCAAAGTTTCCTTTCTCTGGAATGTTTCCCATGCGCGCTTGAAAGAGCGTCGCCGCTTCTGACATTTTTGAAAGATTTCCTGTGATAGCGGTGGAATATCCCTGCCACTATCATCATCTTCGTCAGCTTTGACGATCGTCAGGAGATGGTCGGAGGTCGGCACAGGTCTTTCCAAGTATCTCTTTAAGAGATTTAAATGGAAAACCTTTTCCTTTCCTTGAATAGAGATCTGGTAGTTAGCCTTAGAAATCTTTTTCAGGACGGTAAACGGCCCTTGCCATCCGATCTTCAGTTGGTTGTTCTCGGTAGGGAGTAACACCAAAACTTTCTCTCCTGCTTCCAGTTCTCTTTCTTTCGCGACTTTCCTGTATCGGTTAGCGTGCTTGGTGCGTGCTCGCTTAAAGTTAGTCGTTGCTAGGTCCCACCCTAGTTTCAACCTTTCCTTTAAAACCGACACATATTTACTGGCTGAGACAACTGTCTCATCAGCCTTCTCGTCTGTCAGAGACTGAAGTAAGGCTTCAAGCGGGCCCTTAATGGGTCTGCCGAATAAGAGTGTAGCTGGCGGAAATCCTGTGGAAGTATGAGGAGATTCTCTGTAGCCAAATAAAGCTCCAGGAATGCAAAGATCCCAATCTTCAGGTTTCACTTGTGCCAGTTTACTTAGCATCATGTTGAGGTTTCCATTAGCACGTTCCACGAGCCCATTTCCGGCCGGAGTATATGGCTTAGTGTGGATGTGTTGGGTCCTCAAGATCTTAACGATCTCATCCATCAACAGGTTTCGGTATGGGGATCCGTTATCCGTCAACACTTGTTGAGGGAATCCCAACCGAGTGAAAATCTGCACGAGGGCTTCTGCGACATGCTTGGCATCTGCGCATGTTAGCGGTATAGCTTCTGCCCATAAAGTGCATGTATCGACTAAGGTCAGGATAAACCTGTTCCTTCTTTTAGTCCTTTCGAAAGGCCCTAAAATGTCGATCACAACCCGTTCGAATGGTGTTCCCACTATTGGCATTTCACCCAAAGAGACTGGGGGTGCCCGTTGCTTGGGTGGCACACGTTGGCACTGGGCACAGGATTTGACGTACCTGATAATATCAGTGTTTACTCCTGGCCACCAATAATGAGTGGTTATACGTTGGTTTGTGGCGTTCTGTCCCATATGTCCGCTGAAGGAAAGAGAGTGCCCCATTTCTAGGATTCGGCTTCTGTACTGTTTCGGTACTAGGAGCTGGTTGTAACCTTGGTCAGGCTTGCCCGTTCTCCGATAAAGTACGCCATCCTTAGAAAAAAATGTCCCCGTGCTGTTTGGGTTCCTTAGCCATGGGCAGTTTCCTAAAGCAGGGTGCCAAAGTAGGGTCCTTGTATTGCGCTTCTTTAAGTTCCATGGGTAACAAATTAGGCGCAGGCTCCCGTTCCTTTTTGGTTTGCCCTCTTTTAGTTACTGCTGCCACAATCGGCTCTTCCGGTTTCCCAATACACACGTATCTCCCGCCAAGTATGACTGGGTAGATGGGATCATCCATAACAGCCGCTTTGATCACACCTCTGACGAAGTCAGAGTGTATCTCCACCAATGCGATGAGAAGCGCTGTAGGTGCATCACTCTTACGAACTCCACAAAGTTTGACGGTCTCTCCTGTCTCTTGACCGGGTTTAACCAGGTTCCTGGCAACAATGCAATCATAAGAAAGCCCCGTGTCAAATAAACAAGAAGTTTGAGAACCGTTCAAAGTAACAATACCTCGCGTTGAGGGTCTATCCCCAACAGGTTGGGAATCACTGTCAATAATTCCACCTTGCGAGACTGTTAATAAGCATCCGATGCGTTTCGGCTTGGTGTGCTCGGTCTGATCATATGTCCCGTGCTCAGGGGTTCTCCCTTTGCCACCTTGTCCTTTCTGGCTACGCTGCCATGTAGGGCGGTCGGGTTGATCAGACAGTCTGGGGTGGTTGGGGTACTTGTTCTTGTAGAACTTGGATTTTTCAGGAGGGGGGGTTTTGAGGTCCAGTTTCTCTGTGGTTATTTAGGTTAGAAGCCTGAGAAGATTGCTCTAGGTTATGTTTTCGAAAATGCTCCTCTGTCGGTTTCCGCTTTGTGGCCGGTAGTTCAGCCAGCGCATTGTGGTAACGTTCAGACTTCTCTAAGATGTCTTCAAGTTTTTCTGCCCCCTGCTCAGCTAGAAATCTCCGGGTATCAGCAGACAAAGTGTTCTTTATTTGTTCTGTTAAAACAAATTCCTCAAGACCTTCATAGGTAGAGGGGAGCTGCGAAAGCTCAAGGCACTTTGTTAGATATCCCTTTAAACGAGACGAGAACTGCTGAAAAGTTTCAGAATTCTCTTTCCGGCTGTTGCGAAACAGTTGCAAAAATTTGCGAGCGTTCATTTCAAAGCGCTCCAGTAACGCTTTCTTCAACAGATCATAGTTGTCTTGTTGGCTGCTTTCCAGTTTGGCGTAAACATCATACGCAGAACTTTTCAAAGCCTGGGAAAGCTTCATGTTCCAACGCGACCTCTCTAAACCGTACAGAGTTGCAATTTTCTCAAATTTTTCTAACCATGTGTCAATCTTCTCATTTGGACAAGGAAAAGACTCAAGAGTGAAGGACATAGCGTTTAGTTGAAGAGATTGAGTGTTAGTAGGATCAGTTAAGGAGGAATGGGGAGAAGATTCTCCATTGCTGGAGGTAGAGGCAGCACCACGACTTTGGAGTTCTAGAGCTTTAAGAGCCAACTCGTGCTGTCTCTCTTTCTCTCTTTCCTCATGCTGTCTCTCCTTCTCTCTTTCCTCGTGCTGCATCCTGCGAATTTCCATTTCCTCGTCCATCTTCTTCTGCTGTAAAAGACGTTCTTCCCTTTCATTCTCTCTAGCTTCTGTTTCTTTCCTCTTGAGTTCTTCTTTTTCCTCTTTAGCTTCAGCTGCTTTCCTCTCCGCATCATATCTCTCAAGTTCGTCTCTGACAAAAGCTTTCGCTTCCTCTCCTTCCAGTCCCTCCTCTCTCGCTTCGTCCCTGAGGAGTTGTCTAAGCTTTGCCCTCTCGGCCATATTATGTCAGTGACTGAGACTAGTGGAGAACGAAAATGGGAAAAAGGATACACTGGTTCCTACCACTTACGAGAAAAAAATACCAAAAATTTCAAAAGATGATATCCTTAACCCTGGGATACCTCCTCCAAAGTAAAATCTAACTATCGCTGCTATTATCGTCAATAAAGCACTTAATGCAAAACACGACTACGCCAACTAAATGGTAGTTAAGATTACTTCTGAAAAATAAGTTGCTACAGTGGAAAAGCAAAATAATTATTGCAAAAATTAAAGAGAAAAATAATACCTTAATTATAAAATCCACTATAGTTCACCCCTGAAGACAGTTAGGGTGAGGGAGGCAATTAATCTGGACAAATAGTCCGAAACGCACTCCTTAACTTTAGTTCAAACACCTTCCTGCTTCAGAACCCTTGTGAATGTTATACACTCACAAAACTTTACCAGCGTTTAGTATTACAAAATCATTAATTAACATGTATTCCGACAGAATCAACCTGTAAACCAAATGTAAAATGCTTCTAAATGCTGTGGGAAAAAAACTTATCAGTTTGTGTGGTCAGCACGCCCGTAAACAGATTGTTAGTCTAGGGGATAAATTATTTAAAATAAAACTCACAAGACAATCACACTCTTACTCTATTACAGAATAAAGAATCTAAAATACAAAATCCAGATAGACGAGTCCACATTTGTCGTACTCGTCTTCCTATTCTAAGTTCAAAGACCGGAAACGAGCAACCATTTGTCGTATCGCCTTAGGATTTTGGGTTCAATTCCCGGTAACGAGCGACCATTTGTCGTAGATTTATGATAGGAGAATTAAGACTAGGGTTGGTCCCTTCTGAATAGGTTGGAATGAGTGATAGATACAGTGAGAGCTGGTGAAAAAAACAATAGAATTTCCCCACGTGAGATGATAGGATGTGATATAGAGGCTGTCTTTGAGAATCGAGATAATCTTCTCTCTCTCACCTATCTTCTACGACCGCTTTTAAAGGCGTCAGACAGTCTAAACACAGATATATATATTAATATATCTCTATCTACTCACGGGCACGCACATACACGTGACGACAGGTAAACACACAGACGTGGGAAAACTATAACAATGATATACAGATAATTGGGATCGAGCTGACCAACGCACTGATTTTTTTTGTTCAAGAGAGATATTTTAATTATCATATCAAAATTTCTCACAACACCAAAAATTACATCAAGGAAAACACATATACAAATAGTCATAAAATTTAAGAAAATGCTACAAGGATGATAGCCCGTTAGAATCTTACTCTAGGTTTAGCCCACAGCCCCGTTAAGAGAACAGATGATGGCCCAAAGAGTTATAGATACGTAGGGTTGAGGCTAAGAGTTTTTCTTCTTTTCTCGTAAATGTATGCACAGAGTTGAATAATCTGATTTAGCCTAAGAAGTAAAGAAACTCTAGCAAATAGTAACAAATTCTGCAGGTTAAACAAAAGAATTAAGACAGTAAATGGGTGACAATATACAACTGTAAAATAACACTCTGATCTGCGTACACTCATTCATTCAGCCATGGCCATGGGTACACAGTTATACTCACAACTTTGCTCGCTGCCTCTGGGAACATAATAATTCTAGGACCTTCACACAGACCCGAAAATGCAGTCCTTGACCAAGAAATCCCCAGTTCCAAAAGACGTACTAAACTCTCTGTCTCAGGGAACGATTCCTTGGGTGTTCTAAGTATTCGAACGTCTGATTAAGTCACATAAAATATTGTCCAGGCACGAAAGTTAGCAGAGCACAATGTCATTAGCTTTGGATTCTAGGATTTAATGAATGTCAGATCGGTGTCTTCTATCAGGCAGGTACTATATTTGGTCACCACAATACTAGTCACAATCTCTGTCGGAATGTTACTGTGATTCTTGTAATATTCTCGCCGCCAGGCAGCATGTACATCTAAATTTGTGGAGCAATATGAACTGGCCCAAAAGCCCAATATATATTTCTAGTCCTTAGAAACCGTTAGTGGGATTGCTATTACTGTCTCTCTCTGATGGCATAAGCACTGTCAGATCAGTGTTACTTGAAACAAAAAAATACCCACGTGGTTAAAGATAGGAACTGTCTATGCTTCACATAAATATGTCTCTTTACTAAACGCTGGCAAGTTGGGTACCACCGTTTCACTATATAAAAGAAAGAACACATATCAAATAATTTACATATATGTACTCAATATAACTTACATTTTAAATAGCAAGCCGACCGCTTGACTTATAATTAAAACTTCTCGTAAAGTAAGTTATATAAAAATCAATCATCAGGAATTTAGGAATATCTTCGTATTCCGTCAATATTCACTGATGTCGCATCTAGCATTTATAAGTTAGTTATTAAACTATATTCTCTCGTCTGATTTATTTAGAAGTTAAATTAAATTTCTTTATTACCCGACTGAATTTAAGGTTTAATGCTAGAAATATAATTTATTCTGCTTTCCACTGAAACGCGTCACTAGAAAATAATACAGACTATATAGATTAAGCACTCTGTTCCAAAGAACTAGTTTAAAATGAAATGAGCGATTTAACGCTTTAACCACTTTCCAAAATACTAGATATCTATATGCTATTTACCTCAAACACAGCACTACAGGATATCGCACAATTAAGAATTTTACGCTTATATTTATGGAAGTCTAGAAGTTCGACAAATTGTCGCAACAAACTAAGAAACTTCGCTTATACAGCTCTACTCTTCGCGAACCACCTGTCTACTGCGAATTATTGAGACAAGAATGAAAATAAAGTTTCAAACTAGGTTTAACATCTATGAAACGGACAAAGAATCCCACTGTTTCGAAACCACGAAACAGCGCCCGTCTCTCCCCTTCTCTAACACCCTACGTCA
This sequence comes from Oreohelix idahoensis, assembly GCA_024509875.1. Lineage (NCBI taxonomy): Eukaryota > Metazoa > Mollusca > Gastropoda > Stylommatophora > Oreohelicidae > Oreohelix > Oreohelix idahoensis. Next base: position 54,422 of record JAMPIV010014713.1, on the reverse strand, counting down.
GCTTCCCTCATGTCGTAACAGCCATCAGTGCGATTACGCACCTGCGTTAACAAACTGACCGGGAAAAGCGCGTGTCAGTTGCAAATCTCAGACAACCGTCTGAAACTGCGACTATAAGGTGTAAATATTCGCTCCTGCTTAAGCGTTCAGCCCGGAAAACCCGCGCGTGACAGGTGCAAATGTAGACAAAAAAGTCTGCTCTATGTCCAGCGAAACGAATTTTTCGCACATTTACGTCTTACCTGCGCGACTGACATCTGATGCAATAAGGTTACTAGTCAGTATGAGAAAGAAAAACGATGATGGGAAAGAAATATATTTTTCGCAACGAGTGATGCGAAAAAAATACAGGAAAAACAAGTACGGAAAGATAATAAAATAAAAGGATGCGGGTGAGAGAATAGGAAGAAGATGTAGGCAATTTAATGATCAAAACCCACGTGACAGTTAGGTACCGGTACCTAGAACTTTTTCGTACAATTTTTAATACTTTGTAAAAGTAAACCTCTTTGTTGTAAGTAAGTAATTTTTCAACACTGATTCTGTTGATATTTACTGTTGTGTATAGTAAATGTTGCTAAATGTAATGAGAGGTGGCTGGCTGTCAAACATTCTCACACAATAAAGCCTAATCACGAAGCCTGAACACACTGGATACAACTCGACACGTTTAATCAACCATGTTATATGAAGCAGAGAACAGGAAGAGGAAGTTAGCATAAGGGCAAGTAATTCTAGTAGGAAACAAAGTAACCATGGAGACATATATACAAACGACCCCATCAACATCTCCCCTTCTTTATGAGTGAACAAAGTCATTCATCCAAGAGGGTTTCTTGCGATCTCTTTGAGGTCTCTTAGGGCTAGATGGTAAGGAAGAATGTTTCTGTTCTTTGCCAGCTTTCCCAGGACTAGAAGTAGCTGGGGTTGAAGGATTAACTTCTGGAGGATTGGAACTGTTCACTTCACTAGTGTTCTCCATGTCTGGCAAAACAACCTGTTTCTTGGGTAGAACTGGAGAGGAGAAATCAATTTCCAGGTCTGCGGGATCTGGTGTGAAAGGTGTTGTTTTAGGTCTTAAGTGGATTCTGTTTCTGACATATCGACCTCCATTCTCCCCTTCAACTAAATAAGATCTTTCAGATAGCCTCTTATCAATCCTTCCAGGTTGCCATTTTGGTTGTTCAGGGTCTTGATAGTAAACTGGCTGGTGAGACAACTTGGGCAGATCATGAGCAGTTTTATCATAATACGTCTTCACTGATCTGTCTCTCTTGCCTCTACTTTCAGTAACTCTACTGTGAGATGCAACGGGTTTCACTGCAGAAGGGATCAGTGTACGCAGTTTCCTGTTGAACAGTATTTCTGCTGGACTTTGGTCAAACCCTTGTCTTGGCGAATTACGAAGTTCAAGTAGTTCCTCATATGCGTCTGTATTGTTTTGAATAGTCTTTCTCATCATACCCTGGATGTGTTTCACAGCAGATTCAGCTAATCCATCGGCTTTATGGTGACCTGGTGCTGATTTAACATGAAGTATTCCCCATCTAGCAGTACATGATCTGAACTGTGCAGACGTAAACTGAGTACCAGAGTCAGATACAATAACTTTGGGAACACCATAACGAGCAAAATGAGTCTTAAATTTCCTGATGACCAACTGTGCTGTCATTGTGGGTAGAAAGTCTACTTCAATGAAGTTGGAGAAGTAGTCAATCAGAACTAAATAATATCGACCTTATTTAATAAAGATGTCAGTGCCATCTTTCTCCCAGGGTGATAAACCTCTTGAGTGTTGGTTTAAAGGTTCTTTAGTATTCCTTGCCTTCGTTTCTTGACATTCTGGACAACTGTCAGCTATCTGTCGAATCTCAGCCGTCATGCCGATCCAAAACAAACTTCTCTTTTATGTCTTTTCCAGTTTGCTCAAAGACTCTGCAAATGTGAATGGCTTTCTTTAGATCGAGGTCAGCTTCTCACAAGAGCTTCTCTTGTAACATTTTGTTGACAGTAAAGACAATTTTGTCTCTTATCATACGATCCTTGTCGTTAAAGTTGCACAAGTCTGCCTTAGTTCTCAGCTCAGTCATACCGGAAGTAAAAGGCTCTTGAAGACGGTGTTATGTCTTGCGGTTCGCACTAATGATCCGTCATCGAAGCATCATTTTTGGTGATGCCTAGATGGCAGGGAGGATAGTGTGATTCGCTTGCATAGCTAGGCGGGGTTGTCGCACGGAAGGTCCTGGGTTCGAGTCCTGGGTAAGCCACTCACGTCTGTTGTTTTTCTGTAGTCTAGTGTTCTACTTCTTTATTTCTTACGAGTGCCTGAAAACATACCTTTATGTTTGTCTAATATTTATTTACTGTTTACAGGCCTCAGGTTTCCCTTCCTTATGTGTTATAAATGTTTATACAATACCAAAAAAAAACCTACCCTCTTTCCTGTACTCACTGTTCTTAATCTACTATCATTTACTAGACACAGTATTAAGGTCTTTGTCGTGTGCGGACTGACGTATACTGTATAATAGGGGAACAACAGAAGTGATTGCGTCATTAATAGGCGGAACTGCCCATGGTAAATTTACGGTGTTATGTCTTGCGGTTCGCACTAATGACCCGTCATAGAAGCATCATTTTTGGTGATGTCTAGATGGCAGGGAGGATAGTGTGATTCGCTTGCATGGCTAGGCGGGGTTGTCGCACGGAAGGTCCTGGGTTCGAGTCCTGGGTAAGCCACTCACGTCTGTTGTTTTTCTGTAGTCTAGTGTTCTACTTCTTTATTTCTTACGAGTGCCTGAAAACATACCTTTATGTTTGTCTAATATTTATTTACTGTTTACAGGCCTCAGGTTTCCCTTCCTTATGTGTTATAAATGTTTATACAATACCAAAAAAAAACCTACCCTCTTTCCTGTACTCACTGTTCTTAATCTACTATCATTTACTAGACACAGTATTAAGGTCTTTGTCGTGTGCGGACTGACGTATACTGTATAATAGGGGAACAACAGAAGTGATTGCGTCATTAATAGGCGGAACTGCCCATGGTAAATTTACGGTGTTATGTCTTGCGGTTCGCACTAATGACCCGTCATAGAAGCATCATTTTTGGTGATGTCTAGATGGCAGGGAGGATAGTGTGATTCGCTTGCATGGCTAGGCGGGGTTGTCGCACGGAAGGTCCTGGGTTCGAGTCCTGGGTAAGCCACTCACGTCTGTTGTTTTTCTGTTGTCTAGTCTTGCTTTGACGACTTGAAGTATACAAAAGGCCACGAATATTAGCCGTTAGAATAAATTAGTGCAAACCCGTTACGTCATTTACAACTGGTGACGTATTAAATAAGCAGTTCAAAAGCGTGCAAAAACATGAGTTCCCACGAATAGACATATTTCCTCAATAACAATGGCTATATACCTGTGTGTGGCAATATACCATGACATATTAACTTTTGTTCTTTAACAACGAGTAAGGAATAGATATTCACATAGCGGACCAGTAACAGACAGACTGTACGGAGATGTGACGAAAATACTGTTCCCGCTCCACAAATATACACATAAGGGAACGCCACAATAAGTCTACTGGCTTTAGCCGTCTCAGTTTTCTGCTCCATGCTTTCTGTAATGTGGAGCAAGCTCTGTTTTGTTCCTGCGTTCGGAGATTCTGATATCCCTATTGTTACTTACGAGGTTCAACTGATAACTGGTAGTTGGCTGCACATTATTTTTACTCGAACAACAGGATTTATAACTGCTTTCATCAGCTTTAAGAGATGCGTGCGTGTTGTTCTCCTTTTGAAAGTCAAATATGTCTTCACCCCGAGGACACACGTCATAGCCATGGTGACTTTGTTCATCGTAACACTAGGCTGCTCATCTCTAGCATACATCTCTATAGGGCTAGAATCGAAATTATTTCCTGAAAAGAACAAAACTTTGATTGGACTTGTTTATCAGATGGACGACTACAGCAGAAAAGTAACCGATTCTATTTCCTGCGCAGTCATTGGAGTGCTCATGTCCGTATCCTGTTTTATGTTGTCGTTGTCTTTACGGCCATTCTGGTCGTCACATTAAACCAGAAAGCAGCATGGAAACATTCAAACTCTACAGCCCTGAGTCAAATACAACATAAAACTGTCATTCGGGGAACCGTTAGCACAAAGGAGAGAAAAGTTATCAAGATGGTCATATTGATATCATTTATTTTCATTACACGTTTCAAGCCTGCTGAAAGGTATCTTCGTTGCCGGGTGCATAGCATGGCAGCTGAGTTACGATGGACTTCACAATAATCTATCTTTCATGGCTCTTTCGTTGTCTTTTACGACAGAAACTATCAACTCCAGTTTCAATTTCTGTGTTTATTTTACAATGAGTAGTAAGTACCGAGATACTTACTTACTTAGTCGTTCCCCTTCTACCGTGAGGTGTAGAGGTTTGAAAGAGAGAGCGCCAGACTATCCTACCGGCTGTCTTCCTCCTAGCCTGGTTTCATTCTTGTCCTCGGTCCTTCAAAGATTGTCTAATGTTGTCCTCCCAGCGGACTCTGTTTCGTCCTGGAGGCCTGGATTCCTGGCTCTTAGTTTCCCATGCTTGTCGTGGTAGCCGATCTTCTCCCATTCTGCAGGTAATCCGCGACAGATTAAAAGAGGTCGTAGACAACTGAGATATGAACAGACGTGTTTTTATTTTCGGCAAAACAGACCCTGCACATGCCAAACTACCATACTGCGCATTTAGATTAACACAGTTTAAAACTGAACTCATCTGTCTGCAATGAATTTATGGACTATTAACAGATATTCGACAGTGTAGACATAGAATCTTCAGAGCATATATTTACATTGCTTAGACAGCGCAGACTTCGCTGGTTTGGACATGTCAGCTGCATAGAACATAGTCGCACCCCCAAAGATATTTTCTATGGGCAACTGGCAGATGGCAAAAATAACAGTGGGGTGACTGCAGCTGAGTTTCAAAGATGTGTGCAAGAGAGACACGAAGGCGCTGGACATAAATCCAGCAACCTGGGAGGATGGCGCTGTCGATCGTACCAAATGGCGATGCTCCCTATGGCGCTACTTTGATTGGGCGAAATGACGCTCTCACAACAAGAAGAGAAAATAATATGCTGAAAGAAAAACCAGGCCAAAAAAAAAATCAGCTGAAGGCTTAAACCTCAGGGGCGTATTCCCATAGTCAGTTATGACTGAAGGGGACTACTATGCTATGCTAGACATAGAATTATCTTAGATACTAATGAGGCATTACGGAGTGCCCCTGAAAATCGTTAACCTAATAATGAGAATATATGAATGCATGATATGCATATTGTATTGTGAAGGACAGCTTACAAAACGTTCGGGATAAAATGTGAAGTGCGGCATCACCTCTTTCTTTCTCTGCTATGTAGCAGATGTTTTGTATTTTCATTCTTGCACTCCTTTCAGTAATATTTCGTCTTGTCTGTTTACATGACCATCCCTGCTGAGAGAGTAGACAGGTGATGCAATATTGGAACGACAGTCATGTTGGTAAATTCTCGTTACCAAACCTTGGCCGCGACAGATTAACACTAAAATCGCCCCAGCGTGTTTGTTTAATCGCTGATAAGGCCAGGGTGCGCCTACGCCAAGGTGGTAAAGAGAAGGATTGTGTGTGCTCAAGCGACAGATAACGAGATTACTCGTCTGTGAGATACCTTATGGTCAGACATAAATGACATAATCGTTTCCTGTCCGTCTCTCACGAAGACCTTACTTTATATGAAAGTAATAATTTGTTACATCTGAAACACCTTGTTGTACGAGTTTACAATTGTGTTGGTGAGTTTGCCTGCCAGGCAATCGGATGTTTTTTTAACCATATATGGGAGAGGTGACCTCTGCATCACGCACAAAATGTTTCAATGTCGGAAATATTTTAAATTTTTCCACACGACACGCATGTTTGAAAACGATTGGCGTTCTGATTAGCCTCGTAACAAACCAATGCGGGGGGGGGGGGGAAGGGAATGAGGGGGAGACTTGCAGTACAATCTGACAATTTTTACCAGTCTTGTTCACTGTGAGAAATCGCTTGCCAAGACGACACAACCAGACTGCCAGAAGTAAGAATTCAGAATTCCATTTCTGAGACCGGAATTTTATTGGAGTATTTTGGAAAGACTTACACAGCCCAGGAAAACTCTATCATTCTTAATAAGGAACCGGAACCTGAGGGAACTGAACACACGGAGTCAAAGAGGGAATTATTGTTACAAGTAACGACCACCAAGAACACGTGGAAAAGGCAAAGCCAAGTGCCTTTATTCATCTGAGCAAAACATCTGTGAGCCAGGATTGGCGTAGGTTGTGTATTTTACATTACTAACATGTGAACCAATATGTATATATTGCCATGTGAATATTAATATGTGAAAATCGCTAGTGGATGTCCAAGTCATTTGAGACTGGCAACCTCAGCGTATAGAATGATTATTTCATGAACCATCACTGCAAGAGCTGGTGACTGCCTTATCGCTAGTTTCTTACAGAGAACTGAAAGCATAGGTAGTCCCAAGTTCCATATGGAGCAGGGAGGGAAAGATGAAAGAAATGATGTACATTCTAAGTATATTATTTACCTTTTCAAACCAGTGTAAATGTCTATGTAAACATATTCACTTTAAAATTAATGAAAGTTTCAAAACTTTTCACCCAGTGTAGATATAAATGAAAATATATTCAATTTATATTGTGAACACTTTCCAATTAGTGCAGATGTAAATGTAAACATATTCTATCTGTACTATTAATCTTTTCATTTAAATGTAATATTAATATTCTATTCAATTTAAATGTAAAGAAAATGTTCTCTCCAGTGATTAAGTTTAATTCTCATCGAGGGTAATTACTGAGATAGATGGGATGGTGGAATAGAGAGAAGGGGACACATAAGCATGTGTCGGGAAACGCAATACTCAGGAGAGCGTTTCATTTCTATTCTTTTGGTGGTATCAGTTAAGGGTACTGTCTCTGGAACAAGAAGGGAACAGTGGCCAGAGCTTTAAGACGAGGGACCCACTTCGTAGACACTCCCTGACATTTCTGGGAACGTGCTGCGCTATAATAACCTTGACCAGCGACGAGCCTGATCAGTCTACCAAGAACCTACCATTGGCAGATAAGGTAAACGTTAAAGCTGCAACGTGAACTCCTTTAAAACTTTTATCCAATCACAACTGTGATTACAACTTTCTGAAAAAAAAAATTATTCATTCTTTTAAACCCCTGTTAAAACTAAATAATTATTAAATTTGTTATTTGTAATTACACAAATTTAACTTCGATTTAATCATTTTAAATGTACTGCATGTTTGTCTCAGTCAAGTTATTAAATACACTCTAAACAGAGCTATACCATAATAATAAGAATTCCACTGAGTAAATCAGGGTTGGGGCTTGATGCGCTAAAATAATAATTGCTTAATTCTTCATAAAAGGCGACTGACAGATTTAAAGTTAACAATTGCCCTGCCAATGCGGCATTGTTCTTCACTTCTGAAATATTTTAAGGATACTACCTTGAGATAGAAGCATCATTATCCTTCCATCTACATTTCTGCCAAGAGTAATCTTGTGCGAAGGTAGACACCTCTGAAGGCCCATATTAGATACTCTTGAGTTTTGGCCACTGTTGGACCATTACTGCAAAGTAGGAGAGGCAATTCCGGGACAATACCATCTATTCAACAAGCTAAAGATGGGAATTACCGATCAGTGTAACTGTAGCAATGATAAAATGACTGCTGAACATCTGCTTCAAAGTTGCCCAACACAGAAAGCGCATATGGCCGACACCAGTACCATTCCCGGAAAAGCTCTACGGAGATTCAAATAGCCTCTAACTGACTTCTTCTTTCTTTGAAAATATTCAAGTAGACGTCTGAGAGTGTACGAAGAAGAAATACCTGATGACAGATCACATCACGTGCGTCTGAAAATATACAGGAAAAGGACAAAGTTTATGAAAATAAATTCAGTAAATGATAGTAAGGTTGCACTTGCAGAAACATCCCTATGTGGTGAGATGGATATTTAGAGAGGAATAATACGAGGCGTGTTCAAATGAAACCCGCCCGTGCTGCGCGAATTGGACATTTGTAGGAGGAGCATGATGACGTCACATCTGACGTAATAAGCACATACGAATGTACAAGTGTGTAAGTGTTCATTCTCCTAGTATTCATTGTTTGTGCTGCAGACCGTTAAAATAATGGCCGGTGTGATACGGAATCCGTCCAAGGTCGATCATCAAGCGGTGATCCAGTTCCTAACAGCCGAAGGATGTCAACCAGCCGACATTCATCGCCGAATGAAAGCAGTGTATGGTGACAAAAGTGTTCTAAGACTACAGTGAAAGACTGGGCACGAATGTTTCGAGAAGGACGTCAGTTAACGAAAGATCTTCCGCGGCCAGGTCAGGTGCATATTGTTGCGACAGAAGAAGCCATCGCCATAAGGAAGAACGCATGGGTGGAGTTTGAACCACCTGCTGCGTTACGAAGAGGAGGGTGATGCATTTCTGTTGCGCATACTGGCAGGCGATGAGTCGTGGTGCCACCACTTTGAGCCGTGCAGCAAAACAGCGAGCATGCAATGGAAACATCCCGGATCACCAAAACCCAAAAAATTCAAGTCACAGATTTCCGCCGGTAAGGTTATGCTGACCGCATTTTTTGACCATGAAGGGCTTCTATTGGCTGACTTTAAAGAGCCTGGCTTGAACATCAATACCATCTGCTACAAAGACACACTAGACAACCTGCATACAGCTATCAAGAATAAACGACTCGGCATGCTTTCGCGTGGTGTGATTCTGTTGCACGACAATGCTCGTCCACATGTTGCTAACATTGTGCAGGAAGCGTTAGCAAGGAAAAGGTGGGAAGTTCTGCCACACCCAGCCTACAGCCCCGATCTGTCACCATGTGACTTTCATTTGTTCGGACCCTTAAAAAAATCTCTAAAGGGACAACGATTCGACTCCGATGCAGACGTCAGGGCCTCGGTGACCAAATGGTTCAATAAGCAACCAAAGTCATTTTTCTCGGACGGCATCCGCCGTCTACCCATGCAGTGGGATGCGTGTCTGAATGCCTATGGTGACTATTTCTAAAGAACCCCAGTGAGTACTTGCTTCATAACAATTGCTGTATTTAATTATACTACTCCTGCTGATGTACCTTACACATATTTGTTATAAAGCCACTGGGACGGGTTTCATTTGAACACGCCTCGTAGATCAAGCAAAGGGTTCTTGACCTATAGAAATACCACAGTCTCAGATATCAGCACTGGTGTAAGGATGGCACAGGCTTTAGTCAGACTGTTAGGTACTCTTGTCCAGAAGGTAATTGTACAGATCAAAAGCCTACCTTGTCTCCCGCTTTGGCTAACCTGTGCTTCTATAATTATTCCCAATTACATTGACTCACAAATAAAAAAATGGAAATAATTTCACAACTACACAGGTTAATAAAATTAATCACTTTAATTTGGTTTTTAATTTTCTCTTTTCTCTCACTTGGGAATAAATCAAGAATAAGTATTTAGCCTAGATATTTACATTAATGAAATATCCGATACAACAAAATTCAGTTCAAAAGAAAAGTCTGTGTTCACGTTTTACAATTCTAACACTGTCCTAGTTTCTGTCTGAATTCATCCTTTGACACAGTTCTCGTATTTTAATCTGTGGCACCGAGCTTAGCTTTCACTTATCTCCACAAAGTTCCTGGACTGTGGAGCTGCAATGCTACACACAGATAATGTATAATTGTAGACATACTGTACAGTCCATCAGCTGAACTACCATCACCATGCAACACTTTATAGGGCACTGTGCGTGATTTCATGGACGAAATGAAATAAAAGTTGGCACACAATGTGGTTGAATATTGAATAAAAGACCAAGTGATCACTTCGATTTTAGTGAAAGTGTCTGGCCCAGGCCAAGCGCGCTTGTCTATGGCGAACTGTCAGTGCTGGTCTAACTGCAGGTCTGTGAAGTATGAGATTTGCCTCTCTGAGCCTATTCCGCACTGTTCTGCACGACACGGGTCTTAAACCTGGAATGTTCCTGGCAGTCCATGTTGCCTGAATAAACCTGTTACGCAAGTGCATAAGGCGTATGTAACGGTCTTGTGCAGGGGTGGTAACTCGTGGTTGGCAACTTCTATGGTGATCAGCAGTGGATCCAGTTTGGTGGAAACGAGCTTGAATGCATGATATAGTGTTCTTGTGAACATTGAAATGTTGTGATACAGCTAATATAGTCGCTCCAGCAGCTAACATCTCTATAGCTATTGCTCGCTGTTGTTGGTTCAATCTTGGCATTGTCAAAAAAGATGTTTCTGTTGGACTCTTGGTACTCTCTATTTCAACGATTACGTTTTCACATGCTTGTTATTAGAGCTACACACTTACCTTCCTTTTATCTGTGATAAATTCTCCGCTACGGCACTTTTCACGTGATTTATCTTGCACCGTGATTATCTCCCCATGAATAGTGCGATCCAATTGTAATTGCACTGGTAAGTGAACAACACTCACACAGAAATGTGTGTTAACTTGCATTTGAGTTCACCCAAGAACACACGCACAGTGCCCTGCTGAGTGCTGCACACTTACTTTTTTCCATGAGTATATATATATATATATATATATATATATATATATATATATATATATATATATATATATATATATATATATATATATATATATATATATATATATTCTTCTTCTTCTTCTTCCGTTCTTAGCCAATGACCGGCAAGGTATATATATATATATATATATATATATATATATATATATATATATATATATATATATATATATATATATATATATATATATATATATATATATATATATATATATATATATATATATATATATATATATATATATATATATATATACGAGGGGCGTTCAGAAAGTAATGCACCACATCGTTTTTCTCAGGAGCTGAAATTTATACATAATATAAATGGATATGTCATGTAAACATCGGTATTATTCAACATAATCCCCATCAACTTGTACGGCTTTATGCCAGCGCGAAACAAGTGCTTGTATTCCTAGCCCGTACCAGATTTTGTCTTGATCATGTAACCATTTCTACGCTGCATGAATCACTCCATCATCTTCAAACCTTGTCCCACGGAGTGCATCTTTAAGTGGACCAAATAGATAAAAATCAGAGGGTGCCAAATCGGGACTATAGGGTGGATGGGTTAGTACAGTCCAACCCAATTTGGTGATTGCTTCCCGTGTTGCCAGACTTGTGTGAGGGCGCGCATTGTCGTGAAGGAGAAGCTGGTCTGCTGGATTCTTGTGCGGCCGAACTCTGCAAAAACGTTGATTGAGTTTTTTCAATGTCTTAATGTAAGCTTGCAAATTGATTTGTCTCTCCTCTTGGCATAACTCCACAAGAATCACACCTTCAATGTCCCAAAAAGACAGTGATCATGACCTTTCCAGCTGAAGGAATTGTCTTGAATTTCTTTCTTCGTGGTGATTGCGGATGATGCCACTCCATTGACTGCCTTTTTGTCTCAGGTTCAAAATGATGTGCCCAGGTTTTGTCACCTGTAACGATCTTAGCCAAAAAGTTCTCTCCATCAGCATTGAAACGCTCCAACAATTCAGAAGAAATTGCTTTCCTTTGCAATCGGTGGTCATTTGTGAGACTTCGAAGAACCCATCTTGCGCAAACCTTAGAAAATCCGACACTTTTTATAACTGCATTTGCACTACCAATGCTGACTAACAGCTGTAAGGCCAATTCTTGAGTAGTGATTCGCCTATCAGTAAAAATAATGCCCTCAGCGCATGACAACTGCCAAACACAGTGTGTAGATCTATATAAATATCTCAAAATATTGCCTCTAAGAAAGCGCTTTCTGTTCAACAAAGCTAAATTTGTTCACAAAATCCTGTCACAGAATGCTCCAACATATCTGTGGCCAATGTTCAAATACAGTGAAAGACGCAGTCAACGCCTTAACAAAATACAAGTGCCCAAGCCTAGGCTTGACTTATTCAAGAAAAGCTTAGCTTACTCTGCTGCTCATCTTTGGAACTATCTTCCACATTATCTAAAACATAACAACCTCAGTCCCTATTCATACAATCGTAAACTTTTCGAATACTTTATGAGTTCTGATTATCTGTCCCCCTAATATGATTATTTTTCCGAACAAATGGTATAATATCGAGTGTAGGTTTAATGATGATGTTAGTGCTTTTCAACATATTTTGTTTCATGGTAATACTTAGTTTGTACTTTTCAACATATTTTATTTCATGTTTATAATTAGATACTGTGAATGTGAGTATGCTATTATTTTACCTGTACAACGTTGAATTCCTTGAATTGATGGGTAAATTGTATGTGAGAATAAATGAAATCAGTATAAAAGACGGGAGAAAGGAAGGGCAGAATGTCAGACGGGCCTGCGTGCCCAATTCTCAACCCTTTGAAAATAAAGTTCGTTCGTTCGTTCGTTCGTTCGTTCAACATTTCTGCGTTGGTGGCTGTGGCAGGAGGTCCACAGCGCGGCCGATCAAGCAGCTCCGTATCTCCACTTCCTGATTCTTTGATTCTCTGAACCCAGCGACTGACTGTACTCCTGTTGACTGCAAAACTTCCATACACATCACATAGACGCTTGTGAATGTTCACAACAGTTTCCTTCTCTGCAACTAGAAATTCTATCACAATTCGCTGCTTGTAACGCAAGTTGCTAACACGCTCCATTTCAACGGTTTAGGGCAGCCGTATTATTTGGCCGGTTGCGATGTAATTTGGTGCACACAATTGGCACATACCATATTTGAAGTGTGCACAATTTCATGCTTCTATCTTCATTATTAGTTGAGAAAAACGATGTGGTGCATTACTTTCTGAATGCCCTTCGTATATATATATATATATATATATATATATATATATATATATATATATATATATATATATATATATATATATATATATATATATATATATATATATATATATATATATATATATATATATATATATATATATATATATATATATATATATATATATATATACCGTAAGAGGTATGATACACGTAATAACCCTTTGATTTCCGACCTGTCAAGCCAGCTCTAACAAGTGCTGATAGCGTGATGCATGTCAGCCATACATGTTATATTAACAAATATTATTCATATTATAAACCTGTAATAACCTGTACTGTACAGTTACATCATGTTAATACAAAATACAATTTTATTAATTGTAAATCTACATACCCTCTATCGTTCAGAACACAATTAGCAAGACTTCGATCAAGCTGTATATCATGCAATAGCATTTGGCCGAGTTACTTCTTGCAGATCAGCTCTTCGTACGTGTCGTAGATTTTTGATAGGGGAATTAAGACTTGGGTTGGTCCATTCTGAATAGATTAGAATGAGTGATAGCCACAGAGAGAGATGATAGTAGAAATAGATTTCCACGAGTGAGATGGTAGAAATCAATAGAGGCTGTCTCTGAAATCGAGAATCTTTTCTCTCTTTAAGCCTATCTTCTACAACAGATCTAGAGGAGTCAGACAGTCTATTGACAACATATATTAATATATATGAACGTACCACTCACGTGCACACACACAAGTGACGACAGTTAGACGCACAGACGTGGGAAAAACTAGAACAATGATTATATAGATATTTTGGAACGAGCTGACCCGACACACTGATTAAGTTCAAGGGAATTTTTAATTATCAGAAAATTCCATCACAACACATAAAAATATATCAAAGTATCATATACACATAGTCATAAAATCAATGAATTTCTACCAGAATGATAGACCCACAGTATGATCTTATCCCTCAAGGTATGCCCACAGTCCTATTAGAAGAAAATGATAGCCCCAAGGAATCAAGGATACATTAGCGGTAATCTAATGATTCTCCCCTTTTTAAAGGTATGAACAGACTTAGATATTAGTATGATCTATCCTAAGGAAAAGTATCTTGTTTGCAACAAAAACTTGCATAAAGAAATTACAAAGTGGGTGAAATTTGGTATACCATAAAAAAGAGTCACTCGTTCCTGCTTTCTCTCGGTTCATTCATCAGGGCCCTGTCGTGCATTTCTCACATTCTTACCCTATAGCTTGCTGTTGTTCGCCGTCTGGCGCACGTTATGACACAATCTGTTTTATCGTTTGATGAAGCGGATACCCAGCTCTGCAGATCTTGGTTTCATCCAATTTGTCCGGGGAGCGTCGCTTCAGGCGATGATTTTGTTCAGATTTTAAGTTAGTGTCACTTTATCAGTTCAGGTAAGAATTAGTTTTCAATCGGGCTCACAGAATCAGAATCACGAGGTTTCCACTACTTAGGAACAATGTCAGGTTTGTAACTTCGATCAAAAGGTAAAATTCTTGGTCACTCCACAATGAGTAAAAATTGTCGGAAAAGTTAAAGTTTGTAATCTATTACTTGCCACACGGGCTAAAAGTACTTGAGATTTTTTTCTCTGAAAGAATTAAATCAGGCTCACAAGCCCGTTACTTCTTTAAAATCTTTAAAGTTCTTGTAAAGGTTATACACCAAGTCCTTTAAGGAAATAATGTTTTTGTTCTTCACAGATATCTCTGTACTTAACGCTGGCAAAGTTTGGGTTAACCCCAGTTTTCTTCACTAAATAGAGGAAAAAACACATAAAATAATTATACATACTATGTACTTGTTATAACTTACAAATTAAACTGCAAGCGTAGTGCTTGACTTATCGTTTAAATTCCCGTGAAGTAGTTATATTTTAAAAATCAATCATCATGAATTAGAAATACATATAAATATATTTCGTCAATACTCATGAGGCATCAGTGCATTTACTAGTTAGTTTAAAATATTCTTGACTGAGTATTTAGCAGTAAAATTTAATTCCTTATAGCTACCTGGTTTTAAGCTAGAAATTATAATTTATTCTGCTTTCCACTGAAACACGTCAGCTAGAGAATATAACAGACTTATAAATTAAGCACTCTGCACAAAAATCTAACTAGTGAAATATGAAATAAGCAATTTAACACTTTAAATACTTCACAAAATACTAGATATCTGATATATAATATTTACCTCCACACAGAACTACAGATTAATACCACGAACTAGAATCATTCAATATAATAGTAGTCTAGAACTCGGCAAAATGTTGCCCAGAAACTAAAGACTTTACAATACACAAGCTATTTCTTCTAGCCTGGCGGTCTGTCTACTGCAGATTTAGGAGTACGAATGAAATCTAGTTTCAAACTCTGGTTAATATCTATCAAACAGACAAAGAGGTCTCACGTTATTTCGAAAACACGAAACAGCGCCGATCTCTCCCCTTCTCATTAACACTTTCCATAACCAGAAGGCCTGCCATAAACTGCCACTTCGCGTCTAAACACCTCACTGCTAACGAAACTGGCCCAGAGTGCCGTGACAGAGGAAAATACCAGACAAATGTCTCATTCTGCGCCGTGCAGATGTCGGTTATCACACCTCACGCCGGAGAAACGTTCGTGTCAGGTGAAAATGCTAGACCAAAAGTCTGCTCCTATGACTGAGTATGAAACATAATCACACATCTCGTCTGACTGCAGCGACTGACACGTTATATAATAACATGCGGGTGCGTTTCTAAATGAGAAAAGAAACAGGCGAAAGTATGAATGGGAAAATAGTAATGTTTATAGTCGCAAACGTACGAATGCGAAAAACACAGGACAAGGATAAAAGAGCGCTAATAAAGTAGAGGACACGGGTAGAAAAAGAAAGAAAGAATATAGAAAATTTATTGATCATAATCTCTATGCGACAGTACGTCAGTCTGTTGTTGTAAGCTGCTGGATTTGTGTGTGTGTCCGGAGTTTGAAATCTCATCTTAGCATATACTCAATTTGCGGACTCCCCAGAAAACAAATGACGTCACACATTTTCCGCTTCCAACTAATTCCCATCTGAGTGAGAAAAAACTGGTAGTTGTGCTTTTCGCGCAACAAAGATTCCATCCGTTCTATTCTTCAACTGTATCCATCACCTTCACTCACATACTTGTAGTGACAGCTTATTTTAGGCTCCCTTTTAGTGAAGGTTTTTGACTAAAAAACGAGCCTCTTCTATTTTATATTGAATTTTAACTTCGCCTTTGCGTGCTTGCTGCTACGATAATTCACGCAATATTTCCGATTACTCAGCAAATAGGGCATGGAGTACTACCAAAATATGTCCATAGTTGCCTGCTATCTGCTCCTAAGTTGAGATCATGTGGGAATCCCTTTCCATTATTCCGTTTTGGAAATACACATTTAATTGTTCAGTTTCTAATCTAAGTTTGTTTTTTTTTTTTTTTTTTTTTTTTTCGTACGCCCGCTAATACTCGAGGCGAAATCTCAGGTTATTATTAATGTCTAACCTGACATTGATTTTACGTGAGTATCCCTTTTTCTTGTACAGAGACAGGTGTCCCTCGCCATTCAGGCAAATACTCTCCGATTTCGGAGGTACCCATTAGAGCTGGGTCGGCTCAGGAGCCGCCAATCCCTGGTCGACGACACTCCTTCAAATGTCCTCGCCAGGTCTCGAGTTAATCCAGTCCAAATCCCGGTCGACGAAAAATCCCCAAATGCCGTCGCCTGGGTTTGATCCTGCATCACCCGGTCGCCAGAGCGGTGTGGTAACCACTACGCTAGCGCCGCTCCTAATCTTAGTAATAAATGTGAGAAGTAAGTTTTTTTATACCGGCTATCATGCAAACATGGGAAACAAAGAGCCAAAGATCCAGAGCTCCAGGACGACCCAAATTTCGCTAGAAGGACAACATCAGACAATCTCTGAACGACAGAGGACTAGACTGGAACCAGCCCGAAAGGAAAACAGCCGACATGATAGCATGCATGGCACTTTCTCTCCTCTCTCTCTCTTTCTCTCTCGCTCTCTCTCTCTCTCTCTCTCTCTCTGGCTAACCTGTACATCTCAGGGTAGAAGTGGTACGACTAAGTAAGTTAGTAAGTATATTTCTTATCAAACGAAATCAAGTCCAACACAAAAATCTGAATCTCCAACTCACGTGTCAATGCAGTCCTACTGTTTGGTTCTAAAACATGGAGAACAACAGCGATAACCAAAAAGTTAAAGATTTTCATAAATGGACGCTTGCGTAGAATGGAAGGATTAAAGTGGTATGATATGATTACCAGTTAGGACTAATGACAGTAATCAGACAAGTGCCAGAGGAGCAAGAAGTGAAAAAACGTTGGCACTGTATAGAATACACATTGGGCAAACCTGCTGATAGCATTTCAAGGCTGTCTTTATTTTGTGATTCCCAGAGTAAGGGAGGCAGGAGACCGAAAAAAACACACGGAAAAGGTAGCTGAAGGCAGAAATGAAAGGGATAATGAAGATATGGAAAGAATTTGAACAGAAAGCACAGCCCAGGAAGGCTTGGCATGAGTTTCTTAAAGACCTATGGTCCATGGGGAGTTTAAGGGTAACTATTGTGATAAACGAGCGGCAAGCCTTATCGCTCTATCTTTTCCTACACCTTTCTTATTTTATTTTCTCCCACATTGTGCTCTTGCATCCCACATGGGCTCTTTCACCGTGGTTCTATTAATCTTTTAATCACGACTGGACTTTAAACTGTAATCTTTATTACTCGTGATTTCATTTAGACCTCCACCTTGCATTATCTTTTGAAGTCCACATTGCCTCGTGATAAGTCTGGTGAAACACATCTGGTGTCATCAAAATCAAACATCTGAGCATGGTACAATTTCTTTGGACCATTGTTAACTATGAGGAGAGCGCGGCTGACACAAAAGATTAGTCTAAGCCGTTGTTTAAACAAAACACGGTCACCGTCTCGCACAGTACAATAACCCGGCATCAAAGGCCAGATGGTAGGGGACGGTAGAAAGATATGAATCCTAGATTTGAAACAATGAGATTAAAAGTTCGCCACTTGCAAGATAATAAAACAGAAGTTGACGGAGGGCTTTGTGACAGTTGGAACGCGGGTGATTTTCTTTGCATCTGCTTGTCATACCGCACGGCATTGAAAGTTGTTAGCGTGGCCCACCCGCTTTTAGACTGACAGGGGAAAAGAGAGATTCTAGGTACGAGAGACCAGCTGGACTCAGCTAATACATTCCGCCCAAATTGCCTCCTCTGCCAGGTTATCTGTAATAATGATACAGAGATTTCTCAGCGGAAACGATTATCTCATTATCACCTGTGTTTTCGCCCATCCCTCAGACAGCTTTCTTTTCATCGAACGTGAGCGACCATATTTTTCAGTAGAGATCGACTCTATCAAAGGTGGCTAGACGACTTACGTGATAAACGTATTACTCACTGACCGGTCTAATTAGCCTGGTATTATTACGATTCACCTGGCGAAACGTAAACAAGTCTGGGAGTGGTCAAAGCAAAAAACTGAATGAAGGTGTATAAAATGTGCCAAATAAAAAGCGGATGAAGGAGTGAGAGAAAGGCTCGAAAGTACATGTACAAACGTTCTGTCACAGTTATGATCACTGGTGTGATGTACTGGAGGTTTGAAAAGGAGATCACTTGGCAGCTTTTAAGCTTTATTTAGCTGCAAATGCTCTCCGCTGGGTTTTTGGGTTCTGTGCAGATAGGTCACTGGAGTTCTCAGGTGTCTGGTCAAGATTAAAAGTGCTGCACGTTCCAAGTAAGATTTAGGGAGTAACTGCAAAGCTGGTCCCGTGTCTCTAAGACCCTCTGATGATGGTGTCTAGTTCTTCGTCAGTCCACTTCTACCTTCACTTTGTTCCAGAAATTTGTACTCGAACTGGTACCACCAACAAGCCAATCTTGGCTCACAGACTGTTTGCTCAGATGAATAAAGGCACTGGAATAGGCCTCTTACACGTGTTCTTATGGGTCGTTATTTTAATACTGAATTCCCTTTATGACTCCGTGTGTTCAGTTTCCTCGGATACTGGTTTCCTTTTTAAAATGGATTTCCTAGGCTCTTTAAGTCCCTCAAGATGTTCCACGAAGTCCGGTCTGATATACCCTTGTATATGAAATCTGATTCTAACCCTGGCAGTCTGGTTGTCGTCTTGGCAAGCGATTCTCACACTGTACTAGACTGGAAAAAAGCCAGGTTAAATGGCCTGCCTTCTCCCGCATTTGTATGCTACGATGCTAATCAGAGCGCCAATAGTTTCATACATGCGTGTTTTGTAGGGTAATTTCAAAATTATTTCCGCCCGAAATAATTCGCGTGATGCAAAAGGTCACCTCTCCCATATATGGAAATAAAACATCCGATGCCTTGTACGCAAACTCACACACACATCTGTAACCTCATTCGACAATGTGTTTCAGATGTAACATCTTACTTTCCTCTGACTCAGGTGGACCGGAAATGATTATGTCATTCCTGTGCGCTGACAAATAAGTTATCTCTCCGTAGTGCTATCAAACTTTCAGCGTTTTACCATCGTGGCGAAGAACGCACACTGGCCTTATCAGCGATTAAGCAAATACGCTGGTCGATTTTAGTGTTAATTTGTAGTCTGATGTCGGCCACACCTGAGATTAACCAACATGGTTGTCGATTAATATTATCTCATCCGTTCCTTCCCTGGCAGGGAGGGACGGGTAACCAAACAGACATGACGACTTAACACTGAGAGGAGTGTAAGAATGTTGGAAATACAAAATATCTACTACACAGCAGAGAAAGAACAAGGTGGAGACCCGGAAATTCCAGGTAATCAGTCCTCACTTCAGTTGAAAATGAGTACTGCCGTAGTGGAGAAGAGATCGAACAGAGGTCGCCCCAAATCCATCTTGTGGCACTGTCGTCCATTAACACCACTAGAAGTGACGTATAAGATAGTGGCAATGAAAAAGACACAAAAAGGATACGAAACGAAACAAAAACTATAAAAAAGATAGATCGTGAAAACAACGACGGAAGAAAGAACGAAGTCTGGAATAGAGGAGAGCCACTAGAATTCATACCAAATGATTTTGGACCACTTAAGCCATTGGGAGATAGCCAAAATATTTGAAAAATGAGACGATTCTCCAAGGAAAAGCGAGTCCGACCATCCCCAAAGCAAGAACGGTGGACGGTAATATTAATGGCAGAATTACCTGAATGGTCAGGTCCATTAACATGAAGAGCAACCAGTGTAGGTTTGCCACGATAAACGTCATTTATGTGGTCAAGAAACATGTCTGCCAAACATCTGCCAGTTTCACCAATATAGGTAATACCAAGCCTTTCACAGATGATAGCTAGTGGTTATATCAGAATGTTTTTTGTTTAGTATGATAAATTTCCTGATTTAGTATGCTGTATTTACTGTCATGTATTATTATTTTCTTCTTTTTCTTCTTCCCCTTTCGCCTTCAGGCTTTCACATTAATGACTCTAATAAAGGCAGTAGTCAACTCAAGGTTCCTGACATCTCCAAATAGTTTTTCGTTGGCAGAAGTGGGTTGCTGTCATATGCTTCTCCGTTCATTGCTGTAGGTTGGGCAGGACAGCAGCAGGTGCTCGGCTATCATAGGGCTGGTGCCGTAGGTGCAGAAATATGTTGCACCAATTTTGTACTTGTGGTATAGATGGTATCCCAATCTGTTGTGTCCAGAGCGTAGCCGAAAAATGGTGTTCTGTTCTCTCCTAGGTAGCTGATGATACGCATCATTTTTTAAATGGCCTGGGCGCTCTCTTTCCCATTTGGACTTGAATGTAGCTTTTATAGTAGTTTTTGCCATTTCGTAGGTTGTCTCTATATCATTTTGTTGTAAGGCTCCTCCTTCTTTAGCACGTTTGTCTGCCTCCTCATTTCCCGGTATTATGCAATGGGCTGGTATCCACTGGATTGTGCATTTTTTTAAGCATTTCGCGTCTTTCAAGGCGGCTCTTCGGAACTGTTACTACTGAGAGGGCATCTGTAAAAATTATTATTTGTTTTTCTGCATGTGCTTTGCATTCAATAAGGGTACTGTTTTATCTTCACTTTAGCTTGTGTTATTGTTGAGGTTATTGTGCCTTTCAGTAGCCCTATAGCTGTTTTTGTTACAGGCATCATTTCAGGCATGGTGTTCTCAATTAGTATATAAATTAAAAAATAATAAGGTATGAAATCAGTTTTACAAGTAAACGGTACACATGAGACAAGGGACGTTTCGGGTTTAACCCTTCGTCAGCCACAGTTACGAACAGGTGACAAGGACAAGAACTACATATAGGTACTACAAAGGTCTGTGATGATGAGGAAAACGTCAAATGAGCGATACAAGCAGATGAAACCACGGTAATGAGCGAAACGATAACAGTAATAATGCAAGAAAATCGTGAAACCAGAAAGACATGTCGAAGCAAGAAAGTAAATAATCAACGAAACGAAGACAGGAATGAACAACACTAATAAAATGCGTAAAAAATCACCTAGCTGTGTCGAGGAAGGAAACATTCAAAATGGTTGAAAAACTAAGGCGTCATGCGGAAGTGACGTAGGAGCTAGTGACGGCTAAGAACAGAAAATTGAGGAAACGAAACGAACCAAAGCAAAAACAAGGATAGATAGGAAAATAACGACAGAAGCCACCAGAATTATGCAAAATGATGCTGGACATTCATCCCAGCAGGAGCTAAAACGCCCATTTGAAAAATGAGGCGATTCTCCAACGAAAAGCGAGTTCGGTCGTCGCCGAGACATGAACGGAGGGCAGTGACATGAATGTCAGAGTTACCTGAACGGTCAGGGCTGTTGAAGTGAAGGGCCACTTGTAAATGTTTGCCATGATGGATGTCATTCAAGTGCTCACGAAACCTGTTTGCCAAACGTCTGCCAGTTTCACCAATATAGGTCATGTCACACCTCTTGCAGATGATAGCATAAATCAGGTTTCTGGATTCGCACGTGAAAGACTCCCTAATGGTAAATTTACCGTTCGGAAAGGAGACTGACTGCGTTTGGAGTACAAAAGGACAGGTCTTGCATATGCGGCGTTGGCACGGTTTAGTACCAAAGTGAGAAGGACTAGTTTGTCTCAAGCGACTATGCACAAGAATATCCCTAAAATTCTTATTCTTACGATATGCCAAAAAAGGGTATCACGAAACAACTCTCTGGTATCAGGATCGGAGTGGAGAATAGGCAGATGACGGAACAGAATTTTTTTCACCGCCAAACAGTGAGGGTGGAAAGTTAAGACAAGTTTGAGTCTGTCAGATGTAGTAGTAGGTTTAGCAGTAAGTGCAGCCTGACGAGTAACGGGACTAATGCGATTAAGGGCATCAGATAAGACTCTTTCAGGATAGTGACGTCGGCGAAAAAACTCGAGCATTTCTTGAGCTCGTTCACGGAAATCATCTTCATCGTGACATATCCGACGTAAGCGTAGAAGTTGAGAGTAGGGAATGGAATTTCTACAGCTGGGAGGGTTAGAAGAGGTGTAAAGAAGAAAACCATGGGCATCAGTAGGTTTATAAAAGACAGAGGTAGTAAGGCCAGTAGGAGTAATATTGACAGTGAGGTCAAGGAAGTTAACTGAAGTGGTAGAAATCTGAGAAGTGAATTTGATTGCAGGATGGAAATTGCCATCATAGTCAATGAATCTACGGAGGTTAGCTTCAGACATGTCTGTGACACCAATACTATCGTCGATATAGCGACGGTAAAACTCAGGTAATGGTCCATCGTAACTTTGAAGCACCAAATATTCAAAGTGTTCGTAACTGTGGGTCACGAAGGGTAAAACCCGAAACGTCCCTTGTCTCATGTGTACCGTTTACTTGTAAAACTGATTTCATACCATATTATTTTTTAATTTATATATTTGTTTTTACCAGTTTTACTGCAGCTTAATCATCTTCTGTTCTCAATTAGGCAAAATTTTATTTTTGTCAATCGTACACTTGGGCTGGTCAGCTAGGGAATTCAGAAATCTAACTTATTCTCCCGAGCCATATCAGACACCACCACTGTTTTTACCTTTGTGACGTAGAGTATGAAAACTGAAGTCCCTGAATTGATGGATGATAAAGGATAGTAGCCTTGAATAGCATCGCAGCCCCTGGATTTGTGTGAAACACAATAGTCAAAGTGGATCCCACGCGGGCTCATTAGTATGTATCATTTCCACGTGGATTTTTACCAACGTTGGATAATTAATATGATAAACAGTTATCAGGCGAGGATCCAGGAGGTTCGGTTTGCCTAAGGGGAGGTTAAACCACACTTACTGCCTATCTCTAGAGCGATTATAATCAAGCATTTCTCTACACCTTTCTGTCACCCCGCCTTGTAGGAGTTGCCAAAGCTTATCGGGAAAGCGGTATCCTCAAAGGCAGTGGTGGTCCTCAGAACGGAAGAAGCAGTTTCACGCCTTCGTTTAACACCTCAGTGCGAACCAGAGAAGAGCGCTGAAATCGCTCGCAGACCGAGACGAACGGGGAAAGTCTAGCGGTAGATAGTTGGGTAATGGTGCTGGGATGGCGGCGCAGAAACGCAGAATTCCCCTGATATCAAAAAAGTTGTGAAAGTTCGCGTGTCACCCTAATCCTTCAATTCTTTAATTATATATTGAGACCACTGGGGGATTGGGGGAGGCCAAGAGTGGTAGCACCTTTGGGCAAGAGCGGTCGCACTGGAGAACTGAACCAGTGACTCAAACTCTTTGGTCCACCTTGACCTTCCAAGCATGACATATGGTTCCCAGAAGCCATAAAGACAGTGGCGGCCATCCCCCGGTAACAGTCTCGACCGACTGGCCAAACTATATTGAGCGCCCCTGCAAAGCCCTGCTTTTACCTGTGACTGTCCTTCAACTTGGAATGGCACAGCTACAAACCATCCACAGCATCTCATAGTGAAGGCACCAGGGTGCACGACGTGACGATCCTTTTGACCAACTAGAAGCGCTAGTGCTGACTAAATAGCTGACAAATTATGGATGTTTCCAGAAAACAGCGGTCATTTGGTGGCGGGGACTGCACAACGGTGAACCCCACTGAGGTGGTGCAACATGGTATTGGGGCTGTCTACCCCCCAGGGGGTAGGACAAACATCATGTGAACAGGACAGCAAGGGAAAATAATACTTCCCCACCGATGATGGTACAGTGCCCACCATGCCTTGCACACCCCGCATGGGAAAAGAGGATAACTACAGGGATGAAAGAAAGTCATCACAACCCCCCACTACTCATGATGCCATGACACTAATACAACCTAAGATATACGAGCTCGGACGTCGCCTCGCAAAAGGTCCGCGCCAAGCAGGTCGCCCCTCGGCTGCTCCTGGCGAAAAGTGTGCTACCGAGGAGTATATTAACATTCTACAGTTAAATGTAGATGGAATAAGAACTAAATCGTTAGAATTACAGAAACTACTGAAGGACCAGAAAGTTCACATTGCACCGATTCAAGAAACCGTTCTTAAGGACAAGTCCATCAACTTCCCAGGCTACACAATGTACAAATGTCATTGCCATAATAGTTGTCGAGGAATCCTAACCTTGGTAAGGAATGATGTACAGGCAGAGGTCGAAAGTCTTCGAACCGATGATGAAACTGACATACGAGTGACAGTCTGGGGAAGTGACGGACATTTCCAAATCTTTAATGTCTACAGACCCCCCAGAGAAACAAATGGAATCTACTTTGATGATATCGAAAATAAGAGAACAATCATAGCAGGGGATTTCAACGCCCACTCCCCACTCTGGGGATACCAGGACACCAACACCTCAGGCCAGGCAGTAGAAGAGCTATGTAACACTTCCAACCTTATAGTCCTCCAAAACGAAAGATCCCCACCAACCCTCTACCATAAAGCTAGCGGAAACAGTAGCCGACCAGACCTAACACTTGTGTCTGCAGACCTCACCAACCGGTATAAATGGAGGGTATTGGAGGACATAGGAAGCAACCACCTACCCATCCTCACCACCATCTCGCAGGGTAAAACAAAAACAGAAACCAAAAGACAGCCGAAATGGAACTATGCTCGAGCAAACTGGGAACACTACAAACTCATATCAGACCAGCTCCTCACTGAAATAGACATGAACCAAGACATTAATACCTTGAACAATCAGATCTCTACAGCCATATTGCAGGCAGCCAAACAGGCAATCCCCAAAGGCAGTCGTATCAAATACAGCATCTTCTGGAATGAGGAATTAGAACACCTAGTACAACTAAGACGCAAGGCACGGAAAATCGCTCAGAAAAATCCTAGCCGTGAAAACAAAACCACATACAACAAACTCACTGCACAGGTTAAGCTAGCGAGCAGAAAAGCCAAAATGGAAACCTGGAAAGAAAAATGCGAAAACCTAGACCTAAATAAAGAAGGGAAGAAAGCATGGAAACTCAGTGACAACATGGCAGGGACATCCCAGAAAAGAAACCCAATCCCTATAAAACTTCCAAACAGTAACACAGCTACCTCCAACAGAGGGAAAGCACGAGTCCTAAATCGATTCTTTGCTGAAGTCAATAAAACATACAAAAGAGCCAATCTAGATAAAGCCATCAAGACACTTACAAAACGCATGCTAAAAGCACACAAGGCTGTGGACAGCATCTTTGATCAGGAATTTACGCTAGCTGAACTGCAATCCAGTCTCCTAAAGACCAAACCCAAAATAGCACCAGGGCCAGACCAGGTTACCAACGACATGATAGTCAAACTTGGGGGAAAAGGCTTGCTGACGATCCTGGAATTCATAAACAAGACGTAGAGAAGCAGTACTGTACCTACAGGATGGAAAACGGCTAACATTATCCCAATACTCAAAAAAGATAAACCACCAAGCGAAATCAGTAGCTACCGGCCCATTTCCCTGACTTCGTGCGTTGGGAAAATGGCAGAACGTATGATAAATGCACGCCTCTACTGGTGGTTAGAGAAAGGAAAAGCCCTCCATCCTAACCAAGCAGGATTTAGAAGAGGAAGACAGACTGTTGACCAGGTAATCCGAATGGTACAACATATTGCCGATGCTTTCCAGGATAAAAATCATGTGGCCGCAGTTTTCGTAGACCTCAAGCAGGCATATGACAGAGTATGGAGAGACGGTCTATTTTTCAAGATGCAGAAGATGGGCATAGAAGGAAGAATGTTTCGTTGGATAAAAGATTTCCTCACAAATAGAACCATCTCCACAACGGTCAACGGAGCAACATCAGGGAAAAGAACCATCCAAGAAGGCCTCCCACAAGGCTCGGCCCTAAGCTGCACCCTCTTCCTTATATACATAAACGATCTGGCAGACTACCTTGAATTACCCAGCGCCTTGTTTGCTGATGACCTAGTCTTTTTGGCAGAAGGGAAGTCCCACTTGCAACTGCAAAAGAAACTAAACCGTGCACTGGCTGCTCTAACAACCTACTGCAGCTTCTGGAAAATGGTGATCAACACAAGTAAGACAGTCTACACTATATTCACACTCAGCAACAAAACAGCAAAGAAAGAACTGGATTTTAAACTTGATGATGCAAAGCTAGCTAAAGAGAACAATCCGAATTATCTAGGGATACAGCTAGATACCAGACTCACATACAAAACACATGTTGAGTCCCTAACTGCTAAGGCCTCTAGAAGGCTAAACCTCATAAAGCGTTTGGCAAGCACTGATTGGGGATCCAATCAGAGCACCCTACGACAACTGTACTTGGGATACGTGCGCTCAGTTATGGATTACTCTCTACCCCTGCAAGCCACTGCTAGCCCAACACTCAGACTGAAACTAGATTGTATACAAAACCAGGCACTCAGATTCATCTGTGGAGGCTTGCGAACTACTCCGACCAGCGCATGTGAGATTTCCGCCAATGTGGAACCCCTAGAACTAAGGAGAGAGAAATCAGTCATTATCACGGCAGAAAGATTCTTGCGAGCTGACAAAGATGACCCCTGCAAAAACGTTATCGGTGACCACAACTCCAAGTACCGAATTAAAGAGACATCTTTCACTACAAGGTACCAAGAGCTTTCAGGGAAGCACTACATACCAGAGACTAGACTACCTACTCAAGCTGTACCTGACCTACCACCTCACGTAGAACTAAAAAGACCAATAATACGTACAAACCTTCTACAACTCCCAAATAAAAGCCTCATACCTACGCTGCTGAAAACACTTGCCAGGGAAACCATCTGTCAGTACGATGAAGGCATTATCCATGCCTATACAGACGGGTCAGCTTTCAAAGCAGTAATAAATGCTGGATACGGGGCCATAATTATCCCACCCAGTACTGAAGAACCCGTAAAAATTGCAGGTCCCTGTGGTATCTGGTGCACAAACTATGAAGCCGAAGTAGTCGCCATCCAGAAAATCCTAACTAGAATTTTTGAACTCTTTGAATCAGACGAAATGGAACCAAATGATGTTGTAGTATTCTCAGACTTGCAGGCTGCCCTCTTGACAATAGGAAACTGGAAAACCAACTCGATCAGTACTATCCAGAAGGTTCAAGAAACATGCCACAAAATTATGAACTTGTACGGAACAGAAATATACATGCAATGGATACCTGGCCACATAAACATCACATCAAATGAAGTTGCTGATAGACTGGCAAAGAAGGGAGCAAAAATGCCACAGATTGATCAACCACTGAGTATGTTAACAGTTAAACAAATAGTCAAAAACAACTGTAAAGAAGTTTGACTGAACACGTGGGCACAGGCTAAAACAGGAATAAGACTCTTCATTCACCAAACAGCCCCAAATAAGAAAGATGCTATGAACGATATCGAACGAAGGTACCAAACCAAAATCTTCAGATTGAGAACAGGCCACTCTACACTAAATGGCCACAGAAACAGACTAAGTTCACAAAATATAGCAAAATGTAGACACTGCCCTAACCCGTTGGAGACAGTAGAACACCACCTACTACAGTGCCCTGCACTTCAGGAACTGAGACAACAACTGCTACCACACAACCCATCCATAGACAATACACTGTATGGCAGCTCAGAACAGCTTATACGAACTGCGCAGTACCATATAATGGCATCAAGGTCACCACGAGCTGACGCTCAGTGACAGTGGATCAAAGAAGAAGAGGAATTGAGACCACTGAAGAATGTGATTGTCATTTGCGCCAGAGAGTCTGAATAAAAGTATTAGCTTATAGAACAAGATTTCTCGCGGATATCTTCTATATTGGAGACTTAAATTCATTCTGTTTGTGCAAGCGGTAATATATTAGTTTCAAGTGATCAGTGGTCTAGTTCTTTCATTTTATTTCACTGGATTTTGTGTTAATTTAAAACTATTAAATAAACCCATCTCAAAAGTTTCCAGTTGTAAATTAAATGATATATCTATACGTTATTTCCCAATATAATAGATGCTTAAACTTATTTAGAAGCCGCTAAGGGATTTATAACCAATTAATACAGTTTAGTTCTGTATATACGTATGTTTTTTTAACCATTAGACTCGCGAGGAGTTTTTCTTAAATATATATAACTGAATACGCTAGTGTTTAAAATAGTCTTAACTGTAAACTTAGCGCGCGTCAGAATATGATTCGTATTGGGTGTATGATTTCATGTTTTCTATTTTTTCACATAGGATGATCATATACCTTTGCGTCCCAGCAATTATAGAGTCCTCCAGACTCGGTTCTTCTACCATCCAGAATTTTTATGAACCTTTAAATATAATCTTCTTGTGGCGGCCCTGTGCGGTCTCGCTCTCTAAATTTACAGGAGATAAAGCAACCCAAGAATATTTAAAACTCATAAAGCAATAAATTAAGTAAAATAACTGGAGAAGAACAATTGCCAGAAGCGATATATAATTTTTACGGCTCTGCTGTGGAAAACAATATATTCTTCATGTACACTGACAGTCCTGTTATTTCCACTGGATTTAAACCCCGAAGAAAACATAACTCACTGGTCAGTCTTTGTCATCCCGCTATAGAAGTTTCCCACCACCAGTGGTGAAATCCAGGAGACCACTATCTTCTCATAACTATACCTGTGACAGTGCCATCCCATAGAAACTTTTAGATAAAAATTAAAAAAGGAACACTAAGGCTTCACCTTCCAGCGATTACGGGAAGATTAGCTGAACGCCAAACCCGATAGTCTGGGGCTGGAAAACGAAGGAAACGATTCATACATTTGTTGAGTATTTACTAGCTGTTTGTGTGATTCTATGGATTGCCAGATTCAACGAGCGGTAGGTGTGAAAGGGTGTGATGGCCATCGCTAGCGTGCATGAATGAATGAGATATATTAGCTAAACTTATAATTTTCTTTACTTGGTAAATATCCTTACACTTCAGTCATTGTATTTTTCCTCTCTAAAGGGGGGGAGGGGGGGAGAGAAGGAGAGGGGGGAGGGGGGGAACTGTTTACATTTTCTTATCTCCCCCTCCCTTAATCTGCTTAGTCAAGGGTAACTTGGAGAATACTAGGACTCTGTTCCTACACCCCATACTAAATAGTGTAATAACCCCTATTAGAATAAATTAATCTATCTTTTGGTTAAATTGTCTCTTTCTGATAACCACTTGTCTTTGGACTGGGTTTTTTTTTTGTCTATCCAAGCGGGAAGGGCATATTGGGATACTACTATTCAAAGACCCCCCCCCCCCCCCCTGTTAAATTGTATTTTTCTGTAACTATGATTTTTTTGACTGTATCATGCTAGATGTTGTGATTTTGGTTTAACTGATAATAAACGCCATAAACCTTAAATTAGTGTGTTGGCCGACCCATTACCCCATATCTGTTATATGTAGTTTGTATTCACGTCCGTGTGTTTGTAGCACCAAACTGGTGTGAGTACACGAGTGTTGAGTAACTGGCAAAAAAATTGTTTAGCCAGGAGAGGTTTAGGAGTCTACAGATAAATAAAATTGTCGTAAGATAGCCAGATCGGAGAAATTACCCGATTTCAGAGACTGTTCTTACTCTTTTCAGCACCCTTGTGAATCAACTATCCATTTCTTAACCCTCACTATCACAGAGCCTTCACTATCATTTCCCACTCGGACGGGACCACTATTTCTAAGACCTATCTCAAATAAAATTACGACAACCTTGTGGAATTTTAGTCTTTGACTTTGTCATACCTATACTATCAAACATTGGGAGCAATTGTGAATATAGGTGAGCTGTGGGACATGTTTATTGTTTGTTGTCATTGTGACGCCATAAACTTCGTTATCACAACTTCTCGTGTGTAACGTAGACCTTCAGTTATCGTACCG
Source organism: Oreohelix idahoensis (assembly GCA_024509875.1). Classification (NCBI taxonomy): domain Eukaryota; kingdom Metazoa; phylum Mollusca; class Gastropoda; order Stylommatophora; family Oreohelicidae; genus Oreohelix; species Oreohelix idahoensis. Next base: position 24,086 of record JAMPIV010014713.1, on the reverse strand, counting down.
AGCCCTCCTATTTTATGCCTACTGTTCACATTATCTTCCTTTCCTTTCCTCTTAAAAGAAAAAATCTTATTCCAATTCTTCATATGTTGATTTTATTATTGTTGGTAATATTCAAAGTAACTAGTTATAATTAGCTATCTAGTTGCATATCAATTGAATGTTCCTGAGGCTGAAAACGATCTAGACGTTAATACAGACATTCCACGAAAAGAAGAAATCATCACAGCAATCAAAGGGTTAAAGAATGGAAAAGCTCCTGGCCATGATAACTTAAATGCAGAGCTATTTAAGACAGATCCTGAGCTAGCAGCAGAACTATTAGAACCACTATTTGCACAAGTCTGGAAAACAGGGACAACACCAACGGAGTGGAACAAAGGAATAATTGTCAAATTGCCCAAGAAGGGAGATTTTGCAGACTGCAATATTTGGAGAGGAATCACTCTTCTCTCAGTTCCCAGCAAAATACTAGGCAGGATAATTATGTAGAGAATTTCAAAAGCAGTAGACCACAAACTGAGGAAAGAACAAGCAGGATTTAGAAAGAACAGAAGATGTGTAGATCATATATTTACCCTCAGGAACATTAAAGAGCAGTGCTCAGAATGGCAAAGACAGCTGTACATTAATTTCGTTGGTTTTGAAAAGGCTTTTGACAGTATACATAGGGACAGTTTATGAAAATACTGAGGGCTTATGGAATTCCAAGCTGCATAGTGTCAATCATAAAAAGCCTCTATGCCAACTTTACGTGTAGTGTTGGGCAGAGCAACCTAACCTTTGAGGTGAAGACAGGAGTACGACAGGGATGCCCCTTATCAACCACTCTATTTTTAACAGTCATAGACTGGGTCATGCGCCAGACAACAGAGGGCAGTCCAAGAGGAATAAGATGGACTACATTTTCTACATTGGAAGATCTGGAATATGCAGATGACATTGCACTACTAGCACATTCACATCAACACATTCAGGAAAAAACGGATAGACTTAATAAGTATAGCCAGCAGGTGGGCTTGAACATCAATCTAAAGAAGTCAGAGGTCATGACACTCAATGTGAGCAACCCTAAGCCCATATCAGTAAGGAATCAGCAACTGGTACAGACAGACACCTTCACATACCTAGGATGCATAGTAACACCAGATGGCGGAGCAAGCAAAGACATCAACAACAGAATGAACAAAGCAAGAACAGCCTTTTTTAGTCTAAACAGCATCTGAAAGTCCTCTCAGTACAGCACAAGCACAAAATTAAGATTATATCAGAGCTGTGTGCTTTCTGTGCTTCTCTATGGTGCGGAACGCTGCAGAGTTACAGAGAAGGAAATGTCGAAATTGTCATCTTTTCACACAACATGCCTAAGAAAAATTCACAGAATCTTTTGGCCGAATACCATCACCAACCAAGATCTGCTTACTCGGAGCAAGCAAGAGAATATGCACACCATCATAGCTGGCAGACGCTGGAGCTGGGTTGGCCATGTCCTCAGAAGAGACCCCGATGCCATCACAAGAACAGCTATGCTATGGACCCCTGAAGGAAAACGAAAGACAGGCCGACCAAAAACAACTTGGCGGAGGACTGTGGAGGCTGAGATGCAAAGAATGAACCAGAGTTGGGGCACTGTACGAAGGATGGCCACCGACCGAGCAAAGTGGAATCAATTTCTTGTTGCCCCCACCAGGCGTGATGGCCGCTGGCTGCTTTGACGGTCGGCGGCTAAGGATAAAAAAGGAATGAAAAAGTTATAATTAGCTATCTATTTGCATATCAAGTTTAGTCTTTAGTCCAGTGTGATTGGATGCCGTGCTTGAAGGATTATGATGCACCTCAAATCCAGTATGGCAGACGGTAACATTTTGACGATGGCATTAGCGGCATGGGCATCATGTTATTCGGTTAAAAACATCTCATGTAAACCTACAGCCCACTGGAGGCACCATCCCCATTACCGAGTGCCGTACGCCCTAGCAATCACGTATCTCAATTTCCTACTATTTCTAATACATTGATTCAGCCGTGTTTCACATTTGGTTAGTTTATCCAGAGATGTATCTCTGTCTTCCTTTTCTTGTGTTTGAGATCAATTTACCACTTATTACCAGTCTCCGTTTTTTATTATATATATATATATATATATATATATATATATATATATATATATATATATATATATATATATATATATATATATATATATATATATATATATTCTTCTTTTGTCTAAAGGGCTTTAACTCTGAGCGTCTTACTGTGTTGATTGGTTAACTTATTTCTTATGTTGTTGGAAGAAGAAAATGAACTTAAAATTTACCGACATACAGCAGGAACAATGTCTGTGGGTTTTCGTTTTCCTCTCTAACGTTGCTCTACATATTTTGTTACTACTGTATGTTACTACGGCCAACACTATCCAACCGTGAACTATGCTGTTTATCAAAATTCATAACTTTAATTTGCATATTTTGTTACATGCTAGCCCACCACTATCCGATCCTTAATTATCATCATCATCATCTCAACCCCTAACCCGTCATGGGTCGTAGGGGTGCCATGGTGGAAGCATCAGCAGACAGGGTCCTCCACTGCTCTCTATTCTCAGCAATGCGTACAAGTGTGGAGAAACCGTGTCCTGCCCATTCTTTGATGTTATCAGCCCAGGATTTTCTTTGCCTTCAATTATGCCTTAATTATGCTGTTTATCAAAATTCGTAACTTTAATTTACACATTTTGTTACACCACCATAAGACCTTGAACTATGCTGATTATCAAAAATGTCAAAAGAAAAAAAAACAAACAAAAAACGTATGAAACGTCTGATTACAGTTTGACTGTTCTTAATCACTGCTGTCATACACTTCTAAACTTAGCGGAAGATAAGATCACGATATTTAATAAAGTGTTGCTCCGACAGTTTGGCCAAACTGTTATTGAGTCTTGCCATCTGTTCGTTTAAACACAATGGTAATTATCTGTTTCCATATTGTATTTATATTTATTTACTGCGCTGTTGACTTCATTTAATAGAATGCCAAAATTGAAAGACACGCTAATTTCAATGTTTATTTTACTCTCATAATTGACTAGTTTAACGTTCTTGCTTCTGCTTGCTTTAGATCAGCGTGGTCCAACTGCAGTCACGCGGGCCAATGTGGCCCGCGTAAAACTGTTTTGTGACCCACGCTCATATAAAAAAATATCTCTTGAATTATATGGTATAATTAATACTTTTGAGATTAGACTCAAAACGTCAGGTGGAAACCAATGTTTTACTGCCTGTAGTCAGCATCTGAAACTGTTTGATTGACATTGATATTGAAATTCTGGTTAGAGTAAATCCACACCCCCTAATTTCACATTAGGACGTAAGAATAAAACTAAAATTATTTCAACAGAAATTCGATGCTTATTGTCATTTTTAATTGTTTTGTTCATTTCGCACTCTTCGATTTTCACCCATTTTTCACTGAGCTTTTATTTTAAATAATTTTTTTTTTTAAATCATGAATGGCCCGCGAACATGAAATTTTTGATTTATGTGGCCCTCGGGGTTAAATAAGTTGGATCACCCCTATTTAGATTTAAAAAAAAAGAGAGAGATAAAAAGAAAGAAAAACGCATTTCTTTTGCTACACAGAAAATGGTGTGGCTCAACTTTGACGTCATTCTCATACTGTAAGACTTAGCCCTCTTCATCATCATCTCCTTTTTTCACTTCTTGTGGAGCACTTCATATTGTTCCCTTGAGGAAGCGTAGACCAAATTACAAAACTCTTGCAGAAGTGATTTATACAGCAATCTGTTTTACATGATGCGATTGACAGCCCCTCACGCACCACCTCATATTAGTCGTCGTTTACGACATGCATGAGAGAGCTATAATACAGTGTTATTTTCCGTGGTTGTATTACCTCAATCTCAGTGATTATCAAGGACACTGCGATTAGACCACGACAACCTAAAATTCCAAGGTGTTCTTTGACCCTGCCAATTCCAACATGGCTGTTCAGTACTTACATGTCTTTCATTTCATTTCACCACACTGCTGACATATATTTTAAAAAGGAAGGAAAACTGCATAATAAAAATGCATTTTGTAAAATAAAAATGTACAAGTGTGGTTATGTAACTAACAGCAGTAGTAACAAAAGTTGGACATGTTTGGTGGTATCTTTAGTCACAAACATGCTGTCACAGAGGGCGTGGAATCACGTGATTATATAGATCATTCGCTAATTATAGAGACCATTCGTTATGTCCGCAATTTCTCTACTCGAACACGTTATGTTTCCCCTAGCTAATACTTTGTTTTTAATCTACCGTCGGCTGCGAATAATGGAATCCGCGAATAGCAAGGCCAAATTATATTACCGTACTATGTAATCATGGATCGACTGACTATTGTTTGCTCTGTACAAACAAATAGAAAACAGAAAGATACATTTTTTGCTAATATGCACTAGTCGCAGGCAATACCAAATTTACGTTCTTTACAGTAAACTTATAAGTTATTGAAAACTACACAAATTAATCGATGTTACATACTTTCATTCTTGTTCCTTTACATTACGATTTTCTTTTCAATTCATTCGTTTTGCCATTAAAGGACTCAGGCAAACACACACACATATTTCTTCTTCAAGTACATGCCTGGTTGGGTAGGCGATCACGTCTCTCCACTACTTCCTGTATCCAGTGCTATTTATTAATTCTGTGAAGAATTATTTCCATGCCAAGATGTCGAACTATCAAATAATTTCTCTCTTAGCCGTCCTAAATCTCTTTTTCTTGCAATCTTTCCTGCTGTCACGATATATTCCAACTTTCGTCTTCTCATAACATGCCCAAAATAAGTGGATTGATTCCTTCTAACATGAAGAATAAGGTTCTTTTATGCAATATCCTCTTTCAGGACATTCTCATTACGCAATTTGACGATTCGTGGTATTTTTAATATTCTTCTGTAAAACCACATCTCTTTATATGCTTTTCTTACATGTTCAGTAAGTATCCATAACTCACTTCAGTATATCAGAATTGGTCCTATATAACCCTGAAGACCTCTCTTTCTTACTTCCATTGACAAAGAATTGTTGCATAAAGTACTTTTCATACACTTACCTATTTATTTACTTAGTCGTTCCACTCCTGGTCGTGGTAGCTGATCTTCTCCCATTCTGCAGATATGGCCAAACCATCGTAATTGGGACTGTTCTACTTGGATCTCCAGAAGCTGGGTTTTGAGGCCTTGCCGTATCGTCTGGTTTGCGGACCATGTCCCTTCTTGTTACTTCAATCACCTTCCTCAGATATCTCTTTTCTGAGGTTTGGATTTGGCTTTTGTGAGTTGTAGTCATTGCCCATACCTCTAATCTACAGGTCAAGACTGGAACATAGGTGGAGCGGTATACAGCCATCTTCGTCTTCTTGCTGTCATGAGTGGTTTACACAGTCTGTGTGAGACAAGACAAATAGGCTGAGTAAAGTCTGACACAAGGCAAAAAAAAAAATGAGTGAGGACTAAGAAGATAGATGAGTTATGGTGTTGAAAGTGGATGGAGTGAATTATAGCTATCAGGAGTAAACGGTCAGATGATGACACTCACTTCCTACCACTCAGTGACTCTGTTTAAAAAAAACTACTTTCACTCCACCTCTCTCTTCTAGGAGTAAGGACAAGTACACGTTAATGACTCCACAAACAACCAAGTACAAGTACCGATAGGAAAGACGTCTGATCCGCAGATTGATTGTCTAATTTATTAACAAAAAAACAATATTATGGCGAACAAAATTTCAATCACACAAAGACAACAAGTCACGCAATGCTATTTTCCCAAAGAAAAAATCTAGAAACAAATAAAAAAGATAACACTAATAGTAGTAATCTGACTAAACAGTAGTCAAGAGCGTGGCTCTCACGTCTGAACACACACACTAGTTTTTTCGCTAGCTAACGTACTAAGTATCCAGCAGAGAAAATCCTGAAATTAAGAAACCTGCTGAGTCCTTTTGGCCAGCAACACAGCTATTATACACCACTTAAACTCGCAATATCCAGCTGTTTCTCTAGCTTTCACCTCATTATTATTTTATCAGAGTCCACCTCCCAAAAAGTCCTTCTTTGTCGGCCACCGGAGGGAAATTTCGCCTGTTGTTACAGTGTCGGTTGGTCGCCGGCTAAGATATGTTAACATTTCCTCTAAGTCGCTGACAATCCGTGGAATAACTATACACCCACCAAGGATGAAATTATCTTCCAGGTTTAATTTAAATTTCAATACTGTACCCTTTTGCTTTAAATCCAGGATCTCAAATGGTGGCTATGAATGCACCTCACGATTTAAAGGCGATGGAGGCACTAAATCCACTATTGACGCCAGCCCGTCAAAACTTGTGACGGCGCGTAATACTATGAATGAAAAAGAGCTGTCGATGACTACAAGGTGATAGAGCTTTCGATAAGGTGTAGCTTTCTGACGTTGATGCCGGTGCAGCAAGGGCGCTCCACGTATTTAGTGGGAGTGGAGTAAAATTCCCAGCCAGGAAAATCACCCGAAGTAGAATGTCGGGAAAATAAAACACCTTAGTAGGTGGGAACACCCCAATATAAAGGGTTTTAAGATTTCTCCTTCCTTTCCAGGAAGGCAAAAACGGGCAAGTGGCAAGGGGTCCCGCGGGTCTGTCAGATAAAGGCAGCTATCGCTGAAATGGAACATGTAAAAAATATCTTAGCCGCTGGACTCGTCAATGTTACAAGAAATATTGAACCATATGTATACACGGTGCGTTACATCACTCTCAAACCCCCCCCCCCCCCCCCCCCAGTGGTCATCGCTACGTGTCTGCGTCGCCCACTGGGTCATGCAATTTATCTTTCCCTCGCCTTCACTTTTCGTTTGCCTTCTAGCCAGAAGAGCGAACAAGCAGGTGGCTGGAGCATGCCCACTTGAGAAAATCGCAATGACGTATGCAGTTATGCACGGCGGAGGAAAGAGAGGGGCTAGGTAAACATTTCCCGCCGTGAACCTGTAAATTGGCGCCCAGCTAACCTCAATATGAATTGGTCAGTGGTGCTGTTAAGGCTGGTTTAATGTTTTTATTGTCGCCTTACTCTTAAAGTTGGGTAGCGTATCGTGAATGTTAAGTGTGTAAATTATCGTGCTATGTAAATACAGTCTGAGATGTCACTGTATGCGTTGAAGCGTGGCGGCTGCCCGTGACACAAATAATGCAGGTACGGTTTGGCCACTGTGAATATTAAATGTTAAATGTAGACGAATGTCCAGTGTCAGTATTTATATGATTCCGCCTAATGCAGGCTGACATGAATGTATATGGGGCCCTGGTTGGCCGCAACAGTACTGGCATTCGTGTAGATGTCTTGAAGTGTAGAATGAAATAAGAACAGTGAGTGCATCTCAATAGTTTCGCGAATGTGTGTTGAAATGGTTCGTGGAAGTGGGAACTCAGGCATATATATGACGTCACACTCTATGATTATACAAGTATGAATTCATAGAGTTCTGGAACACCTTTGACGTTTACAGGACTTTAATACGCCACAAGCAACAGGTACGCCGACATCATTATCAATGGTCATCACACAGTTCATGGTCATAATATATCAATAAAGTTCATCATCCAGCTATGCATGTATATAGTAAAGCTGATCTCGTACTCTTCTCTCACTCATCAGCTTCAGAGAAGATATATCCCATATGTGAGTTTAAACAAACTCTACTCTGACATGGATAAGTCAGATCTTAGATGTATACAACCGGCCACAAACATGGCGGGCTTACAGTCCAAAATGCCTCTGGGTAATTCTTCATCAAACACAAGGAATTCCACCTTGGATACTTAGTATCGCCGACGTGCGGGATACAAACAATATGTAGATACTTCGGGCATGCATCAGCCTAATGCATAATAGCAGAATATATATATATAGAGAGCTTCCTTTCAGGATACTGAGGTGGTTCGTTTTCCCGCTCAGGGAAAATCATGAGCTGTCGATAATACGAGTCATGAAGATTCTAACAAATAAAGGAAACAGTTCAAAAATCAATTACCTTCTGTCCCTTCAGAATAAATATCTAACCACACTCACATCGCCTCCTAGGCTTTGAATAAACACATGAAATATCAAACGACATCATGTCGACCCACAGAGGACTTGTCAAAAACATCTTCACTCTCTTAAACACAGCCCGATCTCTCTCGGTAATGGCGTCTACAGCAATCCCCAGAAGCTACGCATGCGCACTGACACGCAACCTTTTGAGCACCGCTCAAAATAGGCGATTTGAAACCATAACAGACAAAACTGACATCGGCTTTCAAATCAAACCACAGACAACACAGACAAGTGAGATCACTCCCCAGTTAACAATCATCTCAACAAAAAACATGGATTACTGCCCTTAGACTAGGAAATAATAAATAATGTTCCCAGCTTTTTAAACATGCCCTCTTACTTAAATCGATTCAGCAAACTGATCGCTACAGGTGCCTACTGCCCAGGCTATTAAAAACCTCAAGTTGCAAGGCTCTCAGCTGATTATATAAGCTGGCTGATACAAAAAATATCATGCATATATATTCACGAACATATACTGCTACTTATTAGCGAATCTCTATATGAGTCAATAAGATACATCCACATAGTAGTCAATAAATCAAATTAAATACAGTTAAGGACAAAAACCAAACTATCTGATACAACACAAGAGTCCAGTAAAATGTGTTTACATTAAACTCTGGGTAAAAAAGATCCCCTTTAGTGAAACAATTCAGATATACTTGTATGTACAAGTTACGATGGAACCGTCTGAAACTAGAGATTTAGATTGACATTTCGTATTCTTTTAAAAGGATTGGTATATTTTCCTATATAAAAGTCACGCGCCACCTGCAGATGCTAACCGTTTTGCGTTTCCTATACTACTCTTAAATGCTCTTACAGCAGTTGTGGCTTAACTGCTGAAACAAACAGAACGATATATATTTTTATTTTAATGATGGCTGCTCTTCTGGACAATTACAGCAAATCGGTTTTAAAAATTACTGTACATAAATATGATTCTCACATAATTTCATATTTTCAAAACATATATTACTGGACAAAAGTTGAGGGCCGCCATTCAGTTTAGACAAGGTTTATATAATTCTTCCTAAAAGGAACCCGTTACACGCCCATTGAGGCATATTGGGAATATGGTGTTAGGCCCATATTATCTTGACCGTCGGCACACTAGGGGTGATGTGGTCGGCATCACGCCGGCCGCCTTAACCTTCCCAGAGTTGCTCTGGTACCCATTTGCGGCTGGGTCGACCCAGGAGCCGTTTGTGGCCTAAAAAATTCCCGCCTCATCTGGGGATCGAACCATAGACCACTGCGCTAGGAAGCCAGTGCACTAACCACTATGCTACCGCGGCTCCTAATTCTTCCTAAGCAGGGTCGATTTCCCAAATCTCCGGTAGCTTGAAATCTCTCAAGAAGTCTCTGAATGGTTGAGTGGGACACTGCTAAACGTCTTGCAACTTGACGAACAGATTGACCATCCTGAATCCATGCCATGGCTCGACCATGGTCTACAGTGCTGAGACTTCTCCTTGGTGGCATGGCTAATGCAGTGATCATTTCGACCACTTGTCATACTGATTTATTGCATACCAACGGTGAACACTCTTTACCGATGATCATTTTCCACGTGCATTCAAATTCAACTCACTTTTTCACCTTTTGAACTAGGAGGGCGTGTTGCAAAAACCACGAGTTTTGCAGCAACAATGGCAATTTTCACGTGCGGGTTAAAGTGACCCATTTTTTACATTTAAAAAAAACATTAACCTAGTGCACACAGAAATGTATACACATTTCTCTGAGCTCAGTTTTAATGACATTTTCACTTGTCTTTACAGTTTGCCAATCAATTATATAAACCTTATCTAAACTGAATGGCGGCCCTTAACTTTTGTCCAGTAGTACAGTTTATCACTTTTTCTCCCCAGCGAATCCTAACTGCCATCGTATCACTTGCGCTAGCATTGACAATAGATACTGTCAATGGGGCCTGTCAACGCCGGGTCTGCTATTTCGCCAACTGGGCACAGTACGGTCCTACTGCAGACACCCAATTCTTCGCAGATGTCATAGATCCTTTCGTGTGTACCCACATCGTTTACGCCTTCGCCAAATTCTCGGGCAACAAAGTGGCACCGTATGAATGGAACGACGAGTCATCCGATGGTATCGTTGGAGGCTACGAGAAGGTATGTTTTTTCTTAATGGCAGTGGCGTACCGGGGGGGGGGGGGGGGGGGGTTCGCCTCATGTGAAGGCCGGGGGGAGGGACATCTACCATGACAGTACCTTAGTTTGTACTTGCAAGCAACATATATTTTTTCTGTGTGTTTATTTACTGGGAGAAAGGGGAGATGCAAAAGGTAGGATACGCCTCGGGTGCTAAATACCCCCGAAATACCCCTGCTTAATGGAATTAAGATGAATGGAAAACAAATACAGCACTATACAGAGTAAAAGAAGGTAACATAACTTTAAAAAAGAAAACATAATACATAACAGGAGAAGGATCAGGGGATGAAAGATAAATGTTTTAAACAAGAGAAGAATATTTATGAACATTGTTTCTGAGTATCTGTTTCCTAATACGTAACTTAATTTGTAATATCCTTATCGTCGTCAGTTTTTTCTTTAAGCTGTTCATAAATTCTTCGGTTGTTCCATTCCTCTATGCCGTACTTTAATGGCTACATTGTTTTTCCTTTAATGTTAGATCTGCTGGGTGCAGTAATAACATCATACGACACCTGCATATTACACAAATAAGCAGAGGAAAGAAAATATTCAACATTTTTAAATGACATTACTTACTTACTTTAAGGAGCCGCGGTAGCTCGGTAGTTCGATCCCCAGTTGAGGTGGCATGTTTTGGACCGCAAACGGCTCCGAAGTCGACCTAGCCTCATGAATTGGGCACCAGAGTAACTCTGGAAAGTTTAAGGCGGCTGGCGTGATGCTGACCACATCAACTGCTGTGAACCTGTGTTGTTGTAGCATGAATAACATTACATGCATCAAAACGTTTCCACGTAATAAGCGAGTCCTCCAGTATAGCATAGAGTGAATACACTTTTTTAAGCTGATTCACGAACAAATGTAAACAAGAAAAAAAGCGGAAGTCAGACAGATGTGATGTTGCAGAAGAATGAGCAGAGCACCATGGTCAACTGAAAGATGTAATGAACACGTCATGAAAGAGACCAGCTTGCAAGAGACAATCACTGCTGGCACCAGAAAGTGACTGTTACTTCAGGTACGTCTTTATAGAAGAAAGCTAGAACAACTTGTTCAGGACCGAACCCCTTTACAAAGAGTAAGAAAAGCCCTAGATCACCAGTGTGGAACTGATGACAAGAACTGAATAACACATGAAAATGGGAACTGGTGACAGATATTATAGGGATAAGGAGGACAAGGAAAGACCTTGAGCTGATGGCACGTGACAGAAAGACCTTGAGCTGATGGCACGTGACAGAAAGACCTTGATCTGATGGCACGTGACAGAAAGACCTTGAGCTGATGGCACGGGGCAAGAAAACTTAATATGATTTTGTTGAATATCAATCCTCTTTGGGGATCTGACGATTGTTGAATGATTGAAGACACTGTGATTTAACAATATCGAACAGGACCCACTGTACAACTTCTTGCGACCAAAGTCGAAACTATGGTTAATTCGGTCGACGATAAGACACATGAAATCATTAAATAAAATAACTATGTGCTTCCAGAATAACTTACTTATCTATTTTATCTTAACATGAACCCTGTTTGGTTTGCTGAAGTTCCTGAGGACATGAAGAAAAATCGAAACCAGTTCTCGCCCTTACACGTCGAAAGAGGTCAATAATTTGAGGTTAATGTATGGGGACAATGTCATATTGCAAAATAAGCTGTTCCAAAAACCAACGCTACAAGATCACATGAATTTCTTTGACGCTGGTATTATGTAAAGGGACCAGCTGTAATGGTCGCCCCTTGCTCCTGAAGGAGCTATGAAAGAAAATGAAAACGAATGATTTTAGCATGACTGACACGTACACTTTCGTATGCTATTGCAGGCTACTAATTTGAAACAGAAGAACCCCAATCTTAAGATACTTATAGCAGTCGGTGGTGGGAGTCTAGGCTCTGGTCCGTTCCATAAGATGGTTGATACAGCAGGTTCCAGAAATGAATTCGTCACAAGCACTGTTCAGTTCTTGAGGTCTCATAAGTTCGATGGCCTTGACATTGATTGGGAGTACCCCGCAAACAACGGAAGCCCGGCTGAAGACAAGCAAAAGTTCTCTCTTCTGGTTGCACAGCTAAGACAAGCTTTTAACGAAGAGGCCAGCGGCAGCAACAGGCTGCTTCTCTCCGCTGCAGTGTCGGCAGGGAAATGGGTAATAGACTCTGCTTATGAAGTTCCCACTATTGCACAAAATCTTGACTGGATCAACCTTATGACCTATGACCTCCACGGTGACTGGGATTCTGAGACTGGACACAACAGCGCACTTTATCCACGTGCTGATCTCACAGGTAAGAAATCAATAAAATATCTTTTAAAAAAAAATACCAGACATTATACTTATATCAGCATAATCACACCACACTGACTCTTGTAATAAGTTAAGTTAAATATTTCAAATTGTTTCCCAGATCGCTCACACAAATGTGCGTGCACGCACACTCACATTATATATATATATATATATATATATATATATATATATATATATATATATATATATATATATATATATATATATATATATATATATATATATATATATATATATATATATATATATATATATATATATATATATATATATATATATATATATATATATATATATATATATATATATATATATATATATATATATACAGTATATATATACATACAGTATATATACAGTATATATACAGTATATATACAGTATATATATACAGTATATATACAGTATATATATATATATATATATATATATATATATATATATATATATATATATATATATATATATATATATATATATATATATATATATATATATATATATATATATATATATATATAATTACTTATGTGACGAAATCAGTAGCGTACTTTTTTACTTTCATTCAATCGGGCAGTATCGCTTCATTACTTCATGTTTCTCACCTCATAGTCGCGCCTCAGAGTTGTTATCCTCTATTCACGATGCAATAATGTTACTTCACGGCTTAATTGACTATCTTGAGGATTAATTGTAATCGCTTAAGTGATCTAGCCACCTTGAATGCAGAAGGTAACCGTGACGAGTAATAGTAACTTTGTAATAACTCATTTCCGGCCCAGACCGAGCGACCACCTGGAATTTTGCATAAAGAAGTAAGCCGAAGTATTACTGCCTTGTTAGAAAGAGGTCACGAGTTGGAATTTTAAATTTGATATTTTAAAACACGCGGGAATATTATGATTTAACACCCCAACCCAAAAAGTGCGAAAAAGCTAATCATTAGCTTGATCGGAGAGCCGGAACAGACTTTGACTTTCATTGGAAAATTCGTCGGAAGTACAATCGGGGATTTGAACTGAAAATTGGAAATATAACCTTGTGATGAATTTACCGTGATACAACGTTAAAATATCTCCAATTATAAAGAGAACATTGTAGGGATAAAAATAATGCGTCAGATACTAGGATACATGCTCGCCTATGCCCGCATTTCCTACCGCCAGTCAAACTAACTAGTTAGACGTGCAGAGGAAACGGTACCCTTGTAGACGGGAGGATAACGGAGATATAAAAAAGAAAAAATATGACTGAACACGTGTTTGAACCTAATGGGCAAAAAGACGCAAGTTGTAGTTTAAGAAATAAAAGAGGAAAAAAATTCACGCCACTAGTTGACACAATGTAAGGAAATTGATAGAAAAAGACCTTAGCTCTTATTCGAAACAGTCATTTCTTGGACGTTTTACTATACTTGGTTGTTTTATTTGAATTCAGCGGCAAACGCCGTGGAGAAGGTTCGGAAGACAAATTTCAAAAAAACTAAACTTGAGAAAAATATGTTTTTTCTTAATAATAAAGTTATGAATATAAAACCTAGCTAGTTTGATAGCCCATCTTAAGCAGAGAAATAATATACTTTCATTTATACAGACGGACAGATAACATGGAAGATATTGACGAAAGACTGTATTGTTCACATCAGACTGGCGACAGTATTATTGTGCACACTTTCACTAAAGCCTCAAAATTGCGTCCTTGAGACACGGAAATGCTAAAATCTAGCTGTAATGGACGAGAAGGGGAAGGTTGGAGAATTGTGCCTAAAAATAACTTAGGAGGCAGATTTGTGTAGGGGTTTGCGTGTAGTTGGTCCAAGAAACAAGTGTGTTTTTGTGAAAAACCAAGTAGAGACAGACGGACCAACAGACAATAATACATACTTGACTGAGAGCTGACTGAAATTTGACTTTTGGTTTGAGGATTTGAAAGAGTTAGGGGGGAAGTCTGTGATTGGACAAATGTATTCATATTAGCGGGATAGAGACGCGCATTTTTGCCATTTGACAATAGTCTGTCCAGTCACACAGTCAGTTATTTCCAGTGGTGTTTTTCCCAGAAGATATTATATACAATTTAGTGGGACGCCATATTATAGCCAGCAGCTCAGCTGAGTTTTGCTAGTAATAACTGTGTTCTCAATTCTGAATTCTGGTAAGAATGAAAGCATTTATCTTGTATATTTTAATATTTTGAGTGATTGATACTGCCATATCATATAAAATGATTACGACAAGTAAGTGCTCGCTCTAGGTCCCCAGCCCAAGTTCAGGGTCTAGAGACCAACAAAAAAATATATGGACGCCTAACTAAGAATATGGAAGGCGGATCTATTATTGAGATCAGTGGGAACATATTACCTATCTTATTGAAGAAAAGAGGAAACTATTGAACATATCTCAGATGCAATGCAGTCTTGGGGAACTGGTACTATATGAAAACAACTGGGTAAGATGTGCTAAGTTGGTCAGAGAGATCTGACCCATTCTGTGTAATGTTGATGTGCTGTGTGTTGCGTGCATTTTTTGACGCACATATTACAAAAATCGATATGGCTATTTAATATGGGAAAAATATAGACATTCATTTATTTGTGTATGAAAATGCTGTTTATGGTAAAAGCGAGATAATCCATGTTTGATTCACACTTTTGATTATAGGAGTAATCGTTCTGGATATTGATCCAGCGCAAGGATATTGCGCTTGCGTTTGTACTTATTTTTAGGGCCAGAAAATATATTAATTTGCTTATTGTGTTTATGGCCTGAATTCATATGTATTACATATTATTAGTACAAGTAGAATCAGTTCTATATTGTATATTTTGGATTGGTAGGAGGGACTAGATTCTTGTATTCCGGTCTAGCGGAAGTATGAGTTGTTTTGACAAGTCGTGATGAGTTCCGATGTACTGCTTACAAATGGCGGGGTACGTTTTTTTAGAGCTGGTCCTTTCGTCAGAAAAAGATGTCTTACGAAGTGGTTTTTCTACTGAAGGAGATGGTGTCTCTACGATAGTTTGTGTTAGAGACTCTCCTTATGTCAGTATATAGATGATTCGGATTCCAGGTAATCCCAGCTCCTATTTTGATGATCTCTCGTCGGTTAGGCCTAGCTTGACTTTTTGGGCTTCGCTATGCTAGTGTCGTGTTTTGTATCGACGAAGATGACAGATTTTCCTGCAGCGGTTATGGCTACGTGAATTAACCTGATCACCGTAGAGCTGTATGGAAACATTTATGAAATCCTTTATATACCCATTATAAATTAACTCTGGCTTATATTCTCCTTCCTATGAATGAGTGAACGACAACTCAGGGAGGCAGCCATGTTGGATTTCGGTCATCATCTGTTTTGATCACTGCCAAGAGAACAGATTATTTATCCTATTATCGGACAGTGACAGGGAGATCTCAATCTTGCTAGAAACCCCCTTCGTGGTTTCATAATATATGCTACAAACTATGGACGTCAAGTAACTTTAGTTATTTATCGATCCGCCTTCACTGACGCGTTTAGTCAGATAGGGGGATGTGGCCATAATGTATCATGACATTGAACTTTTGACGTACTGCCCATTATTTCTGAATGTGTCATGACTTCAGATCTGCTATGTATACCTACAAATTGATATGTCAACAAACCATGATGTACTCGTATGTCCCAGTGTGTACGTCTGAATAAATTGAGTAAACTAAGATTCCAGCAGTCTGCATTGGTGCCTTGTAGACACATGTGTATGAGTGGTTATATTGGTCAGCACACGAACAGTACACCATTCGCGGTAATCACACTCTACACTTCTACTTCATACATACACCATCCTGCGTCGGCTGAAGTGACCAAGTTTAGGGCCTGCTTCCCCTGGAGCCTTTGCCTTCCCTAACTCAGGACTAGGGTGAGTTACCCATTTACAGCTGGGTAGACTGGAGCATGCCTGATCTCAACAACACACCACTCTTCCTTACAGAGCATCCAGTGTGTGTGTGAAAGCAACTTTACAGACAGAAACCCAAACTTTACAGTGGCGAGCCAGATTCCTGGGTCCAGCTTACGCAGTTTTGTGTTGAGAATCACAGTTTACAGCTGAAAGAACATTTGTTTGAACACATCAACACCAGTAGGACAGCTATGCAGTCGATGTCAGCTTGACCTGTATTACCGATAGGATGCTGTATCTAGGTCAGCGCTTGTTGACAGTTTTTCGCTGTACAGACAGTATTACACATGACAGTGGTATCAAGTGTAGAAAATATCTGGAGCAGTATTGTTGACATTTCTCAACGTACAGAAGAATCACAGTGTTGTTGAACTTAAAGTGCATAGTTCATCGTGGGATCTTCATATGCTCAAAAGAGAAAAAATTGACAGTGTAAAAGTTTAGAATTAAATCTATTACTCAATAAAGTGGCAAGTTATTAGAATTAAAATAAACTGTGCCTGCTTTACAACACCATACCTGCAACACATTCCATTCATGACATAAATTATATTGTATGCTATATGCTATTTATGCTTACATGTTATTTGTTATGTATTAAATTAATTTATGTTCTGTGTGACTAGTACAAGGTATGCCGAGTTACATTGGTCTGGTACTAGTATTCGATAGGTACACATTTTCTTAATTGGAAATTTGTTAGCAACAATTTGCTGCTATTTCTGTTAGTTGTGATGAGGTGTTCTTTTCTTCGTTGTTTTTGTTAATAATTTTGGTGTTCCTTAGTTTTGTTTGATTTGTTTGTATAATTGTAGGTCTCATCTTTCCTTTCATTTCAGTTTTTTTACACCCTTATGTTTATACACTGTGGCGTTATTTGTCTTGTCATTTTATTATTGCAGTTATCATCACGGTTTCTGTGATCATTTTTTTTTCATTTCTCCTATTTAATTTAATTTGATCTCTGCAAATGTGTTCATATTGTCTTTTCTTGTTTGTCCTTTGTAATGTCTTTAGTTGACATATGACGTATAGTGGTATACACTGATAGTATAGTACAGATCAGTACTTTATAATTGTTATTGTTATAAAACAAAATGTACAAGACCTTTGTAAGGCTTGTCTCCCAAAGTGATTGGTAAAGGGAAATATTTTTTCCACAGGTACCCAAGTGATCTTTGATTACATTGAGATATACAAGACCTTTGTAAGGCTTGTCTCCCACAGTATTTGAGATACAGTTATTGTGTCCATAGGTACTCAAGTTATCATTGGGTATTATAAACCATACAAGTTTGGACTAAGACTAAGTCTATGGTATAGACTTGTCTCTCATTAACGTGAAAGAGGGTAGTTTATTTACTTTTTCAGGTTTCTGATTTAAGAAGACAATATGTCTACATTAGATTATTTCATTGCACAAGGAAAATCTCTTGATAAGACTGGAAAAGACTTAGAACAATGGGCTGTTGCTCAATATGACAAAGCATTAGCTGCAGAAGAGAAAAAAATTGCTGCTGCTGTTGAAGAAAGAAAGGCTGCTGCTGAGGAAAAAAAAGCTGCGGCTGAGGAGAGAAAACTTCAAATAGAAGAAAAAAAAGCTGCTGCAGAAGAAAGGAAAGCCTTAGCTGAAGAAAAAAGATTAGAAAAAGAAGCTGATACTGCTGCTGAACTTAAAAAATTGCAGATGCAAGTGGAGGAAAGGAGATTTGAGGCAGAACAGAAGAAATTAGAAGCTGATGCAGAGCAGAAAAAATTAGAAGTTGCTGCTGCTGCAGAACAGAAAAAATTAGAAGCTGCTGCAGAACAGAAAAAATTAGAAGTTGCTGCTGCTGCAGAACAGAAAAAATTAGAAGCTGCTGCAGAACAAAAAAAATTAGATAGAGAAGCTGAAGAGAGAAAAGCAATAAGAGAACATGAGTTTGAATTAGAGAAATTAAAATTGACATGTATGAGTAATGTTAATCAGGCATCTGGTGGTAATGGTAAACCCTTTGTATACAAGGTCAAGGTACCAGCGTTTAACCCTACCAGTGATGACATAACATTTTGGCTTTCTAGATTTGAACGGGCTTGTCGATCTCATAATGTTGACAAATCACAGTATGTGAATCAGTTGTCTGAAAATCTAAAAGGGGAATCTCTGAGTAAGTTATATTTTGTTGAAGAGGCCGACAAAGATAATTATGATGCTGTTAGGGCAGCTTTGATAAAGAGATATCAGCTGTCTGAAGAAGGTTATCGTCTTTTGTTTAAAACAATGAGACCTGAGGTAGGTGTAGAATTCTCAGATTTCATCTCAAAAGCACGAATTACACTTTCACGATGGATTGAATTATCCAAAACAGAGAAAACATTTGATGGTCTTACGGATTTATTGCTAAGAGACAAGGTCATGTCTTCTGTAAATAAATCATTCCTAGAGTTCTTACATGAGCGTAAACCTAGTACAATAAAGCAAATGGAAGAATATTGTGACCAGTATGCCACGGCACACCCTGACATGATTCTTGGTAACTCTAACATTAAAGAGAGTATGCCAGTTGCTTCGGCAACAGAATATAATCAGAATTACTCACACAAATTCCAAGGAGCTAAAAATAAATTTGATAAAAAGGTTAATTGGGATAAGTATCAAAACCAAGATAACCGCTCAAATCAGAGTTCTTCTTTGAAGAACTGGAATCGGTCTGATAGTCCTCGACACGCGAGGGGTTCCCATAATGTTAGAAATTCTCGGAAAGGGAGTAGCTATAGGAACTACCCAAGTGCTTCATGGAGACAAAAGAAACAATATTACAGGGATACTCAATATAATGAGCATGATGATTATGATCATGAATATTATGATTCAAACCCAAATAGGGGTTATAACAGAGGCAATAATAATTATAGAGACAATTATAACCGAGGTAGATCACAACACAAAAGACATGGTAAATCTTATTACCAGGCTAACTCTGCACAACAGGAGTTCCACGACACCGATAATCAGAATAATGATAAAAAAGACTCCAATAGTGTAGCAAATTCCGCTTTCGATTTTGCTAGAGCATCTGAGTGTTCGCAATGCAAAACATTATTCGATCCAACCACAGTGTCTACTTTAAGCTGCGGTCACCCACTTCCCGCTCTTCATGCGTCAATTGCGCATAATGGAAGGGGTGCTCTTGTCTTTAATAGGGGCCTAATAGATGGTACTCCGGTATCAATTCTTTTCGACTCGGGGTGCACTACCATTGGAGTGAGGCAATCACTCGTAAATCCTTCTCGAGCTACAGGCAATATAGTCAAATGTGTAACATTTGGTGGCACATTGGAGAAGTACTCCACTGCCATTATCAATATTGCTACGCCTTTCTTTACAGGAGAGGTGCAAGCATGTCTCTTGCCGAATCCGATCGCTGATCTTATCATCGGTCGCATTCATGGAGTGAAAGAATGCACTCCACAGCAAATTTCTAATTGGGAAAATGTTAATATGCAATCGGCTAATGCAGTAATCACTAGGGCTCAAGCTCTTAATATGCCACAATCTTCACATTCTGAAGATAATGATGCGCAGATCCAAGATGATCCCTTGGAGATTTCCCACGATTCCTTTATCAAACAGCAGGAAGATGATCCTACTCTAAAGAAATTCTTTACTCTGGCAACAAAAGGTGATCCGAATAAGGATACAAATCGTAAATCTTGGATTACGATGAAGAATGGCGTACTTGTACGTATGGTACAAGACTCCGCTAAGTCCATTCATTCTCAAATCCTTGTGCCTAAAAATATGAGAGTTAAAATCTTACAGCACGCTCATGATTCGCAGTGTGCTGGACATATGGGTTTTTCCCGTACTAAAGCTAGAGTTCTTCAATCTTTCTTTTGGCCTGCTGTGAATAAGGACATACGAATCTATTGTCGATCTTGTAAAGTATGTCTGAAGAGCGCGAGATCAACGCGATACGCGATTGCTCTACAGCCATTTCATTTTTCGGTGCGAGCTATCCGTGGGTCAGAAAATGTGATGGCAGATATTTTGTCTAGATGCCCACACGATTCATAACTGTTATACAACTTTGATACAGTTGTTTCTATGTTGAAATGTGTACACATATGTAATATATCATATATTGATTGTAACACTACTTAGCGGTTCATTCATATTTATTCACCGCTGATCTTTCAATGTTTTTTGTCTTTGATGATCATGATGTTAAGATATCTTAGATGAAATTTATGTATAAACTAATGTGAAAATTGTGTCATTGCTAATATTGTAGTATGCGTTGGTGACACCTCTCTGGAAATATTTATACTTAGAGAAGTACTTTCTCTAAGGTCATAAAACTTATGCTTATCATCTGCGCATTGTTATTGGTGCGTTGTGAGCCTATTGTATGTTGCTCCTAGATGTATTTCAAAAAAAAAAAATGTACCATTTTTTTTTTCCCGAGGGGTGTGGTAATCTGTTGCGTGCATTTTTTGACGCACATATTACAAAAATCGATATGGCTATTTACTATGGGAAAAATATAGACATTCATTTATTTGTGTATGAAAATGCTGTTTATGGTAAAAGCGAGATAATCCATGTTTGATTCACACTTTTGATTATAGGAGTAATCGTTCTGGATATTGATCCGCGCAAGGATATTGCGCTTGCGTTTGTACTTATTTTTTAGGGCCAGAAAATATATTAATTTGCTTATTGTGTTTATGGCCTGAATTCATATGTATTACATATTATTAGTACAAGTAGAATCAGTCCTATATTGTATATTTTGGATGGGTAGGAGGGACTAGATTCTTGTATTCCTGTCTAGCGTGATTATGAGTTTTTTTGACAAGTCGTTAGTAGTTCCGATGTACTTCTTACAAGATGGCGGGGTACGTTTTTCTAGAGCTTGTCCTTTTGTCAGAAAATGATGTCTTACGAAGTGGTTTTTCTACTGAAGGAGATGGTGTCTCTACGATAGTGTGTGTTAGAGACTCTCCTTATGTCAGTATATAGATGATTCGGACTCCAGGTAATCCCAGCTCCTATTTTGATGATCTCTCGTCGGTTAGGCCTAGCTTGACTTTTTGGGCTTCGCTATGCTAGTGTCGTGTTTTGTATCGACGAAGATGACAGATTTTCCTGCAGCGGTTATGGCTACGTGAATTAACCTGATCACCGTAGAGCTGTATGGAAACATTTATGAAATCATTTATATACCCATTATAAATTAACTCTGGCTTATATTCTCCTTCCTATGAATGAGTGAACGACAACTCAGGGAGGCAGCCATGTTGGATTTCGGTCATCATATGTTTTGATCACTGCCAAGAGAACAGATTATTTATCCTATTATCGGACAGTGACCGGGAGATCTCAATCTTGCTAGAAACGCCGTTTTCGTAGTTTCATAAGATATACTACAAACTATGGACGTCAAGTAACTTTAGTTATTTATCGATCCGCCTTCACTGACGCGTTTAGTCAGATAGGGGGATGTGGCCATAATGTATCATGACATTGAACTTTTGATGTACTGCCCATTATTTCTGAATGTGTCATGACTTCAGATCTGCTATGTATACCTACAAATTGATATGTCAACATACCATGATGTACTCGTATGTCCCAGTGTGTACGTCTGAATAAATTGAGTAAACTAAGATTCCAGCAGTCTGCATTGGTGCCTTGTAGACACATGTGTATGAGTGGTTATATTGGTCAGCACACGAACAGTACACCATTCGCGGTAATCACACTCTACACTTCTACTTCATACATACACCATCCTGCGTCGGCTGAAGTGACCAAGTTTAGGGCCTGCTTCCCCTGGAGCCTTTGCCTTCCCTAACTCAGGACTAGGGTGAGTTACCCATTTACAGCTGGGTAGACTGGAGCATGCCTGATCTCAACAACACACCACTCTTCCTTACAGAGCATCCAGTGTGTGTGTGAAAGCAACTTTACAGACAGAAACCCAAACTTTACACTGTGCTGTGTGTAAGAGTGGTGCAGTGGATAGAGTACTGACACATAGCACAAATTTTGTTTCAGAATTGTGAGTTTCTGTTGTGGCACTAAGGTAGTGCCACATACTTAAGCAAGAATACACAAGCAGATGTGTGTGCCGCCTAACATTTGTGTCGGTGCAGCCTAGCATTGTATTCCAGCTACAGAGAGGCGTGGGCCACAGGGAGCCAGTATCAGATCTTCACAGACAAGATGAGTGAATACGTGGCCTGCTGAAGATTCACCAGTATTAACCAGTATTAAACCCACCACAAATATTTCCCCATCAAATATATACTGAATTCTTGGGAAATATAACATTAAACTACAGTCTATAAGTCAATGGACAAAGCTTGTTGTAGTCACAGAGTGGGAGTGATGACATCACCCCAACAGCACATCCAGTAATAGTTCTCCCAGAGACAATATAGAGATTATTAATATTAACCAGTCTTATAAAATACCTATGTACACAAATTCTATTTTATTATGCCATATATTTATGCATTCCATTTATAACTCCATAACATTTCATATGTTCTTCTGACCAAATATAAAAAACATTGGTTCAGAACTAATAAATTTAGAAAACATTGTTAAAATCAAAACTAAAACAGTCTGAGTTAGTTAGTTCAGTGTGTTATAATGATTTTATTAATATTATTAATACTTATTAATTACCTGTGTGTGTTTGTATATTATATTACACCACATTACATTTCAGTACCCTAGACGTTTTAACGTAGCTACATTCATGATAGTAAAAGAGATATGTTTGAGGTCGTAAGTGGTAGTAAGAAGGGCCTTCTGTAATTCACATAAACATTTATCTCAGGAGCCCTTCACAGCTGATCTCATACATTACACTAGATAACATAACCACCATACAATACCATCAAAACCAACTACAAATATTGGGGTTCTTGTCCAGGGATATTAAGTTTATCAATAGATATTTAGAATATCCCTGGTGGGAGAAAATTCTAAACCAAGTTGGGGGACAGATTGTTTGTATAATTTAAAAAAAAGTGTCCCCTTAAAATAAAAAGGGGAAAATAAAAAGTTGGTGAATCCCTTCACAGCCAGTGGTAATTAGTTATTTAAATTAATTAATTAGAATTACCTTGGCCATTATATAATTAAAATTACGCTTAGTCATTATATAAAGTTAGATTTTTTTACCTTTGGTCATTGTTTATTTTGTATGATGGCTGACCTAGCAAAATTTTTAGATCGGCTGCTGTGTTGCTAAACGGCGAAGGAAATGAATAATGGAGGGTCCCAGGTTTTTAATTCAGTATGTAACTTCTGAATGTGGACAAGTATATTGAAAGGGAAGATAGGAGGTTAGCTAAAGAGAAGAAGTTACAAATTGAGGCTGATAAAGAACTTAAGAGGTTGCAGGTTGAGGCTGACAAAGAGGCAAAGGCATTGGAGGCAGAAGGAAAAAACTGACCAGCAAAGGGAGGATCAGAAGAAAAAAGATGTGACTGCCGAAAGGGAGCAGAA